>APFE030249123.1:0-10125 GCA_000404065.3 Pinus taeda
TCTAAGTTAAATTTTGAGGCTTTGTATTTAAATCTAAGGCATTGTTGAGTTCAATGCAATGGCTTTCACCGACTTTCACTAATATGTAGACTTTATGAGATATTTTTCTATTAGAATTATGCAAATTTGGAATGCATTCCCATTTATTTCTTTAGGAATGAAATTTAAAGGATACAAACCAAAATATATCGAAATCATTATACACATAATAATGTTTCTCTAACCACATTATTCACTAAAATTACCCTTTCAATGAGTGTGATATATGCAAGACACCTTCCACATGATTTGGAAGAGAATGGTATTACAATATAAAAATATATTTTGGATGGTTATTTACCAATTAATAAATATATTTTAAGAAAAACATTGAAATATATGGAAATCTAATAAAATAGATATACACTCAATGGGAAATGTAATACTTTTCATTAACAAGTAGATAATTGTTCAACAATGCACATTGCTTAGGATAGGTAACACCTACATCACCTCATATTGCAACTCTTCTACTAAAAATGTTCATATTTTTATTATATATGTACAATGACAAATTTCTTAGTTCTCCTTGTGATCAAAAGAATCCATGAAGTTGAAACAAACTGAGACATGCATAAAAAACTTTAACAAAATAAAAGAAGCATTCATTGTTTCTTTCACTAAATAGTAATATAATTACATTTATGCATCCTAAATTATCTTTCATCATTTAAAAGAAAAAATATCATGAAATGTACACACCGTTCTCATTGATGATTTTAATCAGTACTATGTCACAGAGGCTCACAACATCCAAGCATTAAATGACCCACAACTTTATTTCATATTAGTTATTCCCAATATAATAGTCTTAATCAACAATGTCTCATGTTATTCTTCTCTTTTAATCACTTAATTTTTTTATACATCTTCCACAATTGTGCCATGTTTTTTCTTACTTCTCGAAGGGTTCTATCTAGTAGCAAAAATTTCAAGGATAGAAATTTATTTTAAAGCTTATAAACCTTGTCTAACATAGTACTCCCTAGTATGCATAACGTAAAATGTTTAACAGTATTTTCATAAAAATATTGAGAGCTCTAATGACTTTTAGGTTAAAATAATTTTAAATTATAAACTTTGAGAAAATAAATAAAAAATGTCAAAATTGACAACTATTTTTTATATTTCATTTTGAAAAACCATGGCATATTAACTCACTCTAAATATTATACCCAAAAAATTTCTATACTACGTGGAAATTATCAGGCTTATTTACATTAGAACATTGTTTGTTATACCAAGATCTCTAGACTATCCATCAATATTATCTCATTTATTGGTCTACTTAGTCTTTCCCTTTCCTCTTCAAGGGTGATTTAATTCCCAAAGAATGAGAACTTAGTAGGTTTATTTTATTATACCTAAGTACTTTAATGAAAGCCAACTCATGATGCATGGAGTCGATGTCTCTAGTAAATAAACACTTGAATGGGTAGCAAAGGCATGTGAAATACACACGTATATCGTCTATCTCTTTTTTGCATTGATTGCTTCTTTCACTGACTTTAATGGGTAGCAGAGGCATGTGAAATACACACGTATATCGTCTATCTCTTTTTTGCATTGATTGGTTCTTTCACTGTCTTTTGCATTTGATTGGTTTGCTTCTTTCATATGGGTGTGGATATGTCCTTGATAGAAAGGTATGTTTCTTCTACTTACTTTATATTCAGAATTATATTCATGACCTATTCTCTAGTTTTGGTTGCATAGATTATAGAAGAATTTTAATTTAAAATTTTCATGTTTTTTGTTTTTATTATAATTCCTCTGTCACTACCTGAGTGGCCTAATTTTTTCAAATATTAATGCTTTGTTGTTATTGCTCCCTATCTCATTAATCTCTTATCTAATTGTCCAACAATTTTAATTGTTGTTCAACAATCTCATTAATTCCTCTTAATTTTTTTTTGTTTTCTTTCCATCTTTTAAATTTGCTCTTGGTCCCTAATCCTTTAATCTTAATTGTTATTCAACAATCCCATTGATCCCTCATAATTTTTTTGTTTTCTTTCCATCTTCTAGATTTGTTCTAATGTTATTAGTTACTTATTAATTACTTATCCCTAATAGCATTAATTACTTATTAATAATCTAATGTTATTATTGGATTTTTTTCTTTGTCTTCATAAGCAATTCCATTAATCTTATTGCAATGTTCTTTGTCATAAAACCTCGCTAACTCCTTCTCCTAGGGGAAAGCTTCTGGGTGTTTGAGTCTTTTTTGTCAAATTTAGTGTGTGAGTCTTCATAGTGGAAATCTTGTAGTGGGAAATTTAAAAAATCTTTCCCTCCGCAATCCTGAACATTTTGGCATATTTCTAATCGAGTCCTCGAGAAAGAGAGAAACAGAAGGTGGGGATCAAAGTCTCTATCAACTACTTTGCTGAGAAATAATAGCTAGAAAATGAAATTAAAAACTGATATAAAATGCTGAAAATCCAACGAAATATAAATAGGATTTTAAAACTATATATATTTATTGCCTCACACATGTAAGTTAAGTTGCATCCATATAGAACCCATGCAAGTGATTATTAACAGGTTTAAATTTATGATTTTATTAGATAATTATTGCTTTCTTTTATTTTATTTGACAGCAGACTATCCGAGCATCCAACGAAATATAAATAGGATTTTAAAACTATATATATTTATTGCCTCACACATGTAAGTTAAGTTGCATCCATATAGAACCCATGCAAGTGATTATTAACGGGTTTTAATTTATGAATTTATTAGATAATTATTGCTTTCTTTTATTTTATTTGATAGCAGTCTATCCGAGCGCCACTATACTATTTTAATGATTCATTTAAAAGAAATTTTATTTTTAAAATATGTTTTGTTTATTATATTTATATCATAGAGTGTAATGTGCATTAAATTTTTGTATGAAAATTATGCATCTAAAAAGTTTAGTTTAGCTGAACGAAAATTATTATTCAGTGTTTATTATATTCTATATATTATATATATATATTATATATATATAGTTTATTATTTAAGTTTTACAATTTATTATTAAAATATCTATATATAGAAGAATGAAATTTGTTATTTAAATTAGGTTGTGATTTTAGCTTTATTAAATATTAGCAGTCATGTAATTTTAATTTTTTGTTTACTAAAAATATTATTTTCTTAAATTTTACAATTAATGAAATATTTGTATTTTTAAAAATTTGATCAATTTAGATGTTTGGGAAAATAGAACTTGACATGAATTTTCTGGACTCCTCCACATATCTTGACTATCTTCATCAAGTGGTTATGAAGTAGTTGCTTCTCACTATAATCATCCACTGGTTTCTTAAAAAGATCGAGTGCTTATTCTTCCATAAGATTTTCAATACCCTACATTTTACTTCACTTATACTTTTATGGAATATTTCCATCAAGGTAAAGTAAATATTTAACTTATTCAATATTAAATTATATTAATTTTTTTATTTTTTGTAAATTGGATGATATAAAATAATTTATTTATGAGTAGAAGTGTTTGATTTTTATAAGACATGTGAACTGTATGTGCTTGTTTATTTAAATGTGAAAATAGGCTTAAAATAACATTTTTTAAACTAAAAACCTTCTTTTTGTTCGTTTATGTGATATGATGGCTATGTTTTTGCTAATTAGATAATATGTGTAGATATCTTTTGTAAGTTTAATTTGTATAAAATTATGTATGTATTTCATTTATTATTTCTTAGATGATATAATGATTGTGTTTCTTAAATAATATGATGATTATTCATTTCCAATTCATAAGATCTTTTTTTTGCTACATGATGTGGATTATATATGTTAAATGATAGGATTAAGATACCCATGATTATATTTTTGTTTGTTAAATGACCTCCTAAATTAGGGTGTTTGATGATATGATGGTGATAATGAGAGTAAGGAGCAAGAGAGAGAGAGGGGGAGGGAAAAAGAGAGGGAGTGGGGGTGTGGTAGGAAGGGGAAAGAGAGAGAGAGAGGGAGTGTGGTTGTGGTAGTACTGGGAGGAAGAGAGAGAGAGAGGAGGGGAGGGGGAGAGAGAGAGTGAGACAGAGAGAGGAAAAGGGGGAGAGAGAGAGAGAGAGAGAGAGAGAGAGAGATAGGGGGAGAGAGAGAGGAGAGAGAAGAGGAGAATAGGGGGAGAGAGATGTAGATAGTGGGAAGAGATAGAGAGAGAGGGAGAGGTAGAGAAGAGGGAGGGAGGTGGGGAGAAGAAAGGGGTGTTAGGGCAAGCGATGGAAAGGGGGGAGATAAGGTGTGGGAAGATAGGGGAGAGAGAGGAGGGATAGGTGAAGGTGGGGGGGGAGAGGGGAAGGTAGAGATATGTGGGGGGAAGAGAGGAGGGGAACAGGAACACCGAGAGGGGGAGGGAAGAAGAGGGGGAGAGAGAGAGGGAGAGGGGGGGAGATGGAGAGATGTAATGACCTCGGAAGATTTATAAATAATTTTTTTGTTGTTACCACTATAGGTAAAAACATTGAACAAGGATTATTATTTTTAAAAATGATTATAATATTATTAATTTGGAATTTGAGCATGGATTGAGTAAATCACATATAGTAACTTCTCATGAGGAATTTGTTTTCTTTTCTTGATAATTTAAAAAAAAAATACAGTTGCGAGCAGGAAAGGGGAAAAACCCTAACTGGCTTTTCTTTCGTCCCATAGTAAAGATGGGAAAGGAAAAGGGACCAGGCTATTGAGGAACAGATGAGAGGAGGCAAAAGAAAAGAAATCATGCTAAGTCTAGTGAGGACTAGATAGCACAGGCACAGATGGTGCACTGAATTTGCTGAAGGCAGTGGTCTGGCAAACAAGCTTGGGGGGAGATTCGGTCTTATTGACGAGTCTCGTGGACGGGAGGAAAGACAAGCAAGAAACCAGTTTCCCAAACTCGGGAGAGGTGTGGGAACTGTAAGGGCAGAAGTATAGGTAAGTATAACTACAACTCCATATTTCTATAAAAATGATTGTATTATTAAGGAGCACCACGCTAGTGGTATTAGTTATATGGTCAAAGTGCCTCTGTTAAGGATTCTATCATAAAAGAAAAACTAGTGACATTTTGTATAAGACTTGGTCTTGGACCCTGTTCTGAAAATAACAATGGTAAAATTCAACTAAACCCAAGAGTAGGGGTTCCTTAGGTTTAAGATGGTTACAGGTATCTGTTAGGATACCTGTAACCCCATAAAACTGGTAGCAGAACCTTGGGGAAAAACTTTAGGGTTCATATTAAAAAAAAAGGATGAATTATTCATAAGTCTGTAACTTCATTGAATTAAAACAACAGGAAAATTTGTAAAGAAAGGAGAAATTATTCATAAGTCTGTAACTACATCGAGTTGAAAATAGTAAAACTGTAAACAAAGTAAGAGCGAAGAGTGGAAATTTTGGGAACAACTAAACTCTGTAATAGAAAATGAACATGGTAAAATCTACCTCTGTGACCAGGTAAAATAGAGGAGTTCTTTTTAAACTACATTAAAATTCCATTATGAAGAAACCAAATACCGAATATAAATATTAAGCCATAACATTAAGTCGAATCAGGGTACAATGCCTATAGAATAACATACGAATAGAATGAGGATGGCTGGAACTTTAAATCAAGCTTCAAATGCCTTAATGAATACACCATTAGCCAGTCCCAAAGCGGCATATGTATATATGTATTTCAAAGCAAATAAAACCTGTAACTATGAAAGAAAATTATGAACCCAGAGGTCTAGTCAAACATTATAAAAGTCATCATTGAATGCTTTCGGTTACCTATGTATACAATTATATTAGGGTAATAAAAGTTTGGTAGAAAGCTTACAAGCTTTATCAACCATTCGAACAAGAATTTAACCCAGGCATTCCAGAGTACTGAACGCATATGACACCAACAAAACAAGAACCGACCATATATATATATCGGATAGACATTGGTAGAACAAATAACGAAAGAATGTCAGAGAAACTTATAAAATGTTCTTAACAAAAAGAATACAAGCATGCCGAGACCTGTTAAGTCGAAGTCGCTGAGTCATACCATGGACACCGGGACCCAAGACTCAGGAATCCATAACTTATATATCGGAACAGAGGAAGCACAAAAAGGAAAAGATGTAATATATTATATTCACATTTAACTTGTTCAAGGCCGCGCAGCTGGGTTAGAACAAAGACTAAAGAACTCATCGAAACCCTTACAGTATAGAATGAAGAAACAATATATATAACTTATGACCAGGTGCCATTTCAACCAGTACCGATAAGACAAAATATATATAGCATGATACATTCATACAAGTTCATGAGGACAAAAGCCTCATTGAGCGACAACTGTGGATGGCCCTCATAGCCGAGAGGATAAAACAGTCAAAGACATTCTTCCAAAAGAAATCATCGAACCTGACAGGGGAATGAGAAGTTTTTAAGCCATTGAAACCGGCATCCCACCGAACAATAACCCTGGTGCAGCAAGGGTTTGGGATGAACTTACCTGGAGGGGTTCATCGTTACATCTAGACGGGAACTGCTACCTTTCCATCCGCGGCGACTAATCGCTCCAAGTCGTACACATTTCACACAGTGAAACAAATTAGAAATCGTCCCATAGCTTACCATCAAAATCTAGATCGATTCAAATTAGCAGTAAAGAAAAAACCACGTAGGAGATACCTGAATTGTTGAGCAAGGTTACGGGATAGGTAACTTGGAGGCACTCGGCTCGCCTTCAAGCGAAAAGGCAAGAGTAGACCTCTCGATCGAGGCTGTAGTTGGTGGAACCCTCTGGAAGCCGAACTCTTTGGTTCGAAGCTGTATCAGAGGAACCCTCTGGAGGTAGAGCTCGCAAACAACAAATGGAGACCGAAACCCTTAGGCGCTGCCATGTATAGTTGACCGGAGCAAATACAGCCGTTCGATGGAGGCGAATGGATACCCTCCGTCGATTTAATCCGGAATCCCAAGGACCAATGTACTCTGCTGTAACATTAATGTCAACAGCTATCACCCAAGATCGACAATTGAGATGGAGCAAAGCAGATCACGAGGAGAGTCTAGCTGTCATCCTCTCGGCTAGTTAACCATTAATACGCTTTGGGGAAAAAACTGCCATCGTACCGCCAACACTAAACCTTATCTTACATGAAGTCCAAGTGCCAGAGAATGGTAACTTTATAAGTTTTGATATGGGCCATTGTAATTTTACCATGAATGGTAGGCACGGTAATTATACCGTCTATATTAATGTATAAATAAATAAAAAAAATTATTATCAATACTTTTATGAGGTTGGGAGTTCTGACCAGAGAGAGTGGAAGAAGGATAGCGCGAGGGGAAGAGATTGGGAGAGGGAGAGGTAGACAGAGAGGGAGAGGGGGTGGGGTAAGGCAGGAGGAGAAGGGGAGATAGGGAGAGGGAGAGAGGAAGGGAGAGAGACAGAAGGGGGCAGGGATGGGCAGAGAGAGGGAGAGAGAGATCGAAAGCGATGAGGAGATAGAAGGGGTGGGAGGGAGGAGAGGGAGGGAGAGGGAGAGAGGAGGAGAGAAAGATGGGGGAAGAGACGAGAGAGAGAGGAGGAGAGAGAGAAGGGGGAGAGAGGATAGGGTTAGGGAGAGGGGAAGGGGGAGAGAGAGAGATGGAGGAAGGGAAATGGAGAGGGGGACACAGTGAGATAGTGGGAGAGATAGAGAAAGGGAGAGGGAGAGGGAGAGAGGGAGGGGGAGGGAGGGAGGCGGAGAGAGAAGGGGTGGTAGGGGGAGTGATGAGAGGGGGAGAGAAGGAGTGGTTAATGGTGGCGAGAGGAGGATAGGGTGAGGGAGAGGCAGAGGTAGTGATAGGTGGGGGAAGAGACATGGAGGGGAACAGAGAGGGGATGGTGAGAGGGACATAGGAAAGGAAGGAGAGACAAAGGGGGAGGAATGGGGAGAGAGAAGGAGAGAGAGATGGGGAGGGAGGGGAAGAGAGAACATGTGGTAGGGAATGGAGGCATGGAGAGAGAGAGAGAGAGGAGGAGAGAGAAATGTGGGAGAGAGGAGGATATGGTCAGGGAGAGGGGAAGGGAGAGAGAGGGGGGGCCAAGGGAATGGAGAGAGAGAGAGAGGGAGAGAGGGAGATAGGTAGATAGTGGGAGAGATAGGGATAGAGGGAGAGGAAGAGAGAGAGGGAGGGAGGAAGAGAGAGAAGGGTTGGTAGGAGGAGTGATGGGAGGGGGAGAGAAGGGCTGGGACATTTGGGGAGAGAGGAGGATAGGGTGAGGGAGAGGGGGAGGTAGAGGTAGGTCAGGGGATAGAGCGGGAGGGGAATAAAGAGGTGGAGTGGGAGAGGGAGAGAGAGAGAGTAAGAGGGAGAGATAGAGAGTAAGAGGGAGGGAGAGAGAGTAAGAGGGATAGAGGGAGAGAGAGCAGAAGAGGGATAGTGGTAGGGGAAGAGAGTTGGAGAGTGAGAGGTAGAGAGAGGGAGAGGGGGAGGGGCAAGGGAGGATGGGAGGAAGATACAAAAGGGGAGAGATGGGGAGAGAAAGTGAGAGGGAGAGAGAAAGAGAGATGGAGGGATACAGAGAGAGAAGGCGTGGTAGGGGGAGTGATGGGAGGGGGAGAGAAGTGGTGGGGAGATGGGGAAGAGGAGATACAGGGTGAGGTAGAGGGGGGTAAGAGAAGGCAGGGGGAGAGAGGGGGAGGGGAAAAAAGTGGGGTATGGGGAGAGGGAGAGAGAGAAAGAGAGGGAGAGGGAGAGAGAGAGAAAGAGAGGAGGAGGGAGAGAGAGTGGTAGAGGGATAGGAGGATTGGAAGAGAGTGAGAGAGGGAGAGGTAGAGAGAGAGGGAGAAGAGGAGGGGTAAGGGAGGAGGAGAGGGAGGGAGAGGGATAAGGAGAGAGAAAGGGAGGGAGAGAGAAGGGGGAGGGATGGATTGAGAGAGAGAGAGGGAGCGATAGGGGTGGGAGATGTCAGATAGAGGAGGATTGGGTGAGGGAGAGGGGGAGGTAGAGATAGGTGGGAGGAGATATATGGAGGGAACAGAGAGGGGAAGGGGGAGAGGGAGAGAGAGAGAGGAAGAGGGATAGGGGCAAGGGAAGGGACTGGGAGAGGGAGCAGTAGAGAGAGAGAGAGATGGGGAGGGGCAAGGAATGGGGAGAGGGAGGGAGGGCACGTAAGGGATGGGAGAGTCAAAGGGGGAGGGATGGGGAGAGAGAGGGACAGAGAGACCGAGTGGGAGGGTGAGAGAGAAAGGGTGGGATGGAAGGGAGATAGGGAGAGAGATAGAGGAGGAGAGGAAGAGGAGGAGAAAGAGATGGGGGAGAGAGGAGGATACGGTGAGTGAGAGGAAAAGGGAGAGAGAGAGAGAGAGGGAAAGGGTGAGATATGGAGATAGTGGGAGAGATAGATAGAGGGAGAGGGAGGGAGGAAGAGATTGAAGCGGTGGTAGGGGGATTGATGGGAGGGGTAGAGAAGGGGAAGATCTTAATAAAGTTTTATAAACCCTAAACCTTAGAGCTTAAAACCTAAACCCCAAACCCTAAACCTTAAGCCCTAGATCGTAAACAATAAACCCTAAACCCTAAACCCTAAAACGTAAACTCTAAACCCTAAACCCCAAACCCCAAACCCTAAACCATAAACCATAAACCCTAGACCCTAACCATTTTATAACACTTCAAAAATTGTTTTGTAACATTCATTTAAGTTTTTATTAAAAGAATTTACTAAAATGTTGTAGACCTTGACATTAAACCCTAATCCCTAATCCCTAATCATTTTATAATATTTTAAAAAGAAGAGTATTCTGAAACTTTTATTTAAGTGTTTCTAAAATCATTTATTAAAGTATTATAAACCCTAGTTTTGAATAATCCACCCAAGCTTTAACCCTGACATTAGAAAAAAAGGGCTACAATATGTTTACATCACGAAGATATGGATGATTTAGTGACTATGTTGTGAGAATGGTGACACTATCCCCATTAGAAAATGGATAAATTGTGCAACAACCTAATATAAATTATTACAATATATCCACATGAAGGTAGTTTAGTGAAGATGTACAAGTGTCATGTGGTGGTTGGAAGCCACCTCCAAAGTTTCGTGGTATT
>APFE030249125.1:5066-55330 GCA_000404065.3 Pinus taeda
TAGACTTGATTGTTTGTTTCTAAGATAGCCACCCATCTTAGTGGGAATAGCAGCATCTGTGTGGACACTATTCCCGTATAACAGAGCTGGAGGATTCTCTTGATGTCACCACTAATCCTAGGAGGGGAAACCCCTGTCAATAAGGTGGTTGCTGGATGAACAAATTGATCAATGAACTCATTGTATGAGTAAGGGGACTCTAAGGATGCATGGAAAATGGAACTCCAAAAGATGATAGACCTTGGATTGCCTTTGGTATCAAGTTTCATGATAGAGAATGGGAAGTTTCTTGACTGATGTTACAGCATGAGATGATATATAAAAGTGGTATACTTGAAAACTCCTTCATTTTCTAGTCTCGAGAACTGGTCATGAATCTTATTAGCAATATAGGAGGCATAATCATATTTAACAGCAGGGGGCTATCTAGGAGTAAAAATTGACAACAATACTAAGGTTATCTCATCAACATGCTCACTAGTGTTGAATCACATAATGAAAGATATCATATCAACAATAAGTTTTCCTATGTCTGTGAGGAAAGTTTGTAGATAAGGAGGTGGGACTTTAGGCTGATGTTTAGGCAACATGAAAATCTGACAGATGCGATTCAATTCTGACTGAGACAATTGAGTTGATTTCTCAAGTAAATATCCTATGGAAATGGGAGTGAGAGCTTGACTGAAGTGGAATTGTAACATTTCATTGATGGATTGAGCAGTTATTGGGAAGAGGACTGTTTGGCTTGGAGACATAACTGCTCTGTGGTTAGGGTCATAATTGGCCTGACTTTGGTGAATTATATCAAGGAAAACATGGATTGAGGGGATAAAATACATGGGAAGGTTGGATTCCCATAGTCAGAGCCATTTAGGTAGTTGTCTCTACTCTGACAAAAGACTTTAAGGTGATTTTTATCAGTGACTAAGTCTTTTATCTAGAAGTCCTTATCCGTAAGAGGCAGATAATCTAAATCTTTATGCGGGGCATTCATTGGTGCAACATTCAAAGCCACAGTGGTCTCCATTTCTAGTTCTTGTGGATTCAGAAAGGGAATTTTAGGTTTTCTTTGAAAAAGGGTCAAAACAGAGGGTTTGAGAACTTAATTGACGAGAATAATAACTGAATTATTACAAATTTGGTCTTTTTTTGTCAATTTAGCATGGAAAACTTAGAACTTACATGGTTTCTTTGGGAATTGGATAGACACCTGAGTTTGGGGAATGAAAAGTGAAATAACAGGTACTGGTAGTGGCTAACAGGCTCGGGGTTGCATCGGCTGCAAATCTTTTAGCAAGTTTGTGGTTGAAAACCTCAGACAGTTGACCTCGACATTCTTTGCATGGGAGGACAGGTTTGCAATACGGAATAATGAAAATGACGTTTGTTTGTTTCATTAACAAAGTCAAGGGTTGGCGGGGGTTTTGGTTTTCGAGCAGATGACGTGCGTGGGAAATGATCTTTTATCGTATGTGGGACAACAGTAAGCAGTTTGATATCACACCGCTTTTGGGGATGGGCAATAATGAGCTGGGAGCCAACGATTCCATAGGTTTTGTGACGCATGGCGGAGGTACTGTGTGAAAATTGCTTGGTGATCGCGCGTTAACGTGTGGCCACCAAGGGTTGCGCGATATCATTAATAGTCATCAGATCCCAGGGACTTGATCGGACGGTTGACGGGAGGCGCGATGTGATGGGGTTTAACAACGCAGACCCGATATTATTTAAAGTAATTAATCATATCGAGGGTGATTTGATTGGTTGTGAGAGTTATTAATTAGTTCGGATGACTAAATTAATCCTCATTAAAGGTGGCGAGGTCAGGTCCTTAATCAACTACAAGTTAGTTAATTAATCCCATTTATTATTTGTTTTATGGTTATACTTAACCATCGGGGCGGGATATGTAATAGTTTGGGGTTTTGCATAGTATAATAATACGGCCGTGGGTAATTTTCTTTTATTTGGGATTTATATAATAAAACATTAATAGTTAATATGGCCGAATGAATGGGAAAGTGCCGAGTCCAATGTTTTCCTAATATATTTCATCATATAACATATTGACTTAGGCTAAACTATATAAAAGGGTTTTTATGTAGATTTATTTCAATTTTCCTAAGTAAAATAGGATTTTACTAAGGAAAAGTTTTATCAAAGGAATGAGTGATCTTATGGGGGGGTAATGTTGATGAAATGGTCTTAAGTACTTTAGGAATTTCCAATTATTGGGCCAAGGGTCCCGTCCCTCCAAAAGTCAGAGAAATGCTCTGAGCCCCTCTAACTATGGCAATTACCTTTAGCACTTTAGGGAATTAGTGAAAATTTATGGGAAATGAGTAGGGGAGTTAATTATTCTGACTTTGTTTTGCTTGAGATGCTATCAATGTGCTATATGCCTTGGCCTTGTGATGAAAGTGAAATATTAACACATTTAGAGACATTATTCATCACATGTGATTCTGCAACATCAACTACCTACCCTACCTACTTTAACTTAGCATTTTCTCTTCTTTATTAGGGTGCACTTAGACTGGCAAACCCTTATCAAATCTTCTTTTTCTTTTACATGGCAAATCCTATCTAAGTCTGCACTTATTACATCCAAGGGCTCAGATTAAGCTGTTGAGCTCCTTTTATTTACTCTACCTATCTACTAATCTGCCAAGATTACACTGTTTGGTCAAACATTTATTCTCTATTTCTACAACATGAAATTGAAAAATGAATTAGCCAAGTTTAAACAGTTTGACTATTCATAAATTGTGGCATAAATGACAAGCTTCACACAATTGCTTATTACACAAAATGAAAAAGTAGTGGCATTTAGACTTGCACACTTTTCTTGGTCTTTCTTTTTGTTGGGGTTCATTTTCTTTAATTTTTTGACCATATTTTATTCTTTTTACCCTTTGATTTTTCTTTTAGGATATACCCTCTTTACATTTTTTAAAATTTTTTATTTTTGAAAATATGAAAAAACCTTTACAACAAGAAAGGTGTGAACATATCACATAGCTCGTCAAGTCAATCATGACATATGACACCTATTGGTATAGGGGCCTAACAGTGGCTCCACTTGGGGATGGCTTTCCCTGGTGGAAAGTCAAGAACAGTAGATCAGATGGCCTCTGAATGACTTTGACTGTGCTCTACAATTTTCTTTTTCTGCTGCTTTATTCTATGTATGACAATGATACTTTCGAAGCTTAGAGCCTTCTCTTCGAGCTTCAACTCCAACAAATTACTGTCCAATCCAAACTTGAAAAATACAAAGGATATAGTATGTACATGTTAATCATCATGAAAAATCCTAATAAATAGGATCAAAGTAGTGTTTTAACATTCGACCATTGACTGGTCCTTCTTCTGCTTCAGTGCCATCCAAGTTTTTTAGAAAATATGTGTTGTTTCCTTGTAAGGCATAGATAATGTATGGTCCTTTCCATAGGAAGTCAAACTTCCCATGTTTCACCTTATCTTCTCTTCTGGAATCCCATATTAGCACTTTATTTCCAAGGTGGAAATCTTCTGCCTTGGTTCTTTTGTCAAATATCTTCTTGAGCTTTTCCTACCATATTTGGGATCTTTGGTACACCTCCTCTCTGGTCTAATGTAACTTGATGGTCTGATTTATTCTCCTTTGGATATCATTAGGTTCCACTTCAACTTCTTGAAGTAATTTCATAACAGGGACTCTTAATGATGAAGGAAATATAGCCTCCATACCGTAAACTAACTCATAGGGACTGGTGCCAATAGATTTTTTGGTTGTCAACCTGTCTGCCCATAGTGCATTTATTAATTTCTTATGCAAAGTCTTTTTATTTTCATCCAACAATTTTTTAATGATTTTAATGAGGCTTTTGTTGGAAGATTTAGCTAAGCCATTCCCTTGTGGATAATAGGCCGTGGAATGGCCTAGGGTAATGTGGTACTTGTTGCAGAAATTGATCATCTTTCTTGATTTAAAAGCTGCAGCATTATCAGTTATGATTTTAGTAGGGCAGCCAAATCTGGACAATATGTTGGTTTCTAGGAAACCTGTGATTACAACGTCATTCGCCTATCTGGAGGGGATAGCTTCTATCCATTTGGTAAAATAATCAGTAGTAGTGAGAATCCATTTATGCTGGCCAGAGGAGGGAGGATGGATTTATCCAATGAAGTCAAGACCCCATTATTGGAAGGGCTTTTCAGCAGAGATTGGTTTCAGGGGTAAAGGTAATAGTTTTCTCTTACCCTAAAAAATTTGGCATTTATGGCATGAAGTAACAAATTTCTTCACATCAGCAAACAAGGTTGGCCAGTAGAAACCAACCCTTAAGATCTTATCTGCAGTTGATTTCCAGTAGAGGTGTCCACCACAATCTCCTGCATGAAATTCTTGTAGTGCCTTGTCAGCTTCATCTTTTAACAAACAATTTAATAAGATTCCTTTATGATTCTTCCAAAAAAGAGCATTATCTAAAATACAAAACTTTAAAGCTTTCATCTTTAAAAACCTATTTTTTGTTCCGGATAACCCTGGAGGAGCCTGTAGGTTTTGTAACACATAGATTATATCAGCATACCAAGGTGAATCTACAAAGGCCTAGCTAATTTGTTGAGTCACCATCTTCTGTTCGTCATCCAATTCATTTATGTCGAAGCCTTGACAGTTTGTTTCTGCCATGAGTCTGGCCAATCCCTGTCCTTTTATCAGTTTTGTAGGTTTTATTTCAATAACATATTCTAATATGGTAGCAATCCATTTTCCCCTTTTCCCCTCAATTCCATCCCGGGTCAGGATGTCCTTGACAACAGCATTTGGTACATAGGCTATCACATGAGAATATAATATATAAACTCTAAAGTCCTTAATTACTTTAATAAGTGCAAATGCCTGTTTTTCCATGATCTTGCAGTTCAGTGATGCATCTCTTAGTGCTTTACTAAAAAAGGCTATGGGTTTTTCACATCCTTGGTCATCCTTTTGTAGTAAAACAACTGCTACAGTGTGCTCCGAGGCAAAAGAAAAAATTAAGAAATCTCTGTCAAATTAGGGGCTTGTAAGGACCGGTGTTCTGGTCAAAGCCATTTTAATTTCTTCAAATGCTTGTTTGGCTTCTACCATCCATTTTATACTTGAATCCTTTCTTAACATATTATTAAGTAACCTAATTAGTTCTGCTAAGTTAGATATGAATCTTCTTAAAAAGTTTATCTTTCCTAAGAAAGCTTGAAGTTCTTTGATACTTCTAGGATGAGCTATTCACAAAATTGCTTCTATTCTGGCAGGATCAATCCGAATGCCCTCCTTTGAGATAATGTGACCTAAGAGCTTACCTTCTTCTAGGCCAAACAAGGATTTTTTAGGATTTAAAGAGATGTCATCTTTTCTGCATTTGAGAAACCCCTGTCTGAGATTCTCCAAATGCTACTTATCTAATTTAGAAAAAAACAATTAAATCATCCAGATATATGACAAGAAAATCATGAATCTCTTTAGCAAATGCAATATCCATTGCTCTCTGAAAGGTAGCTCCTGCGTTTTTAAGTCCAAATGGCATTTTAATATACATAAATGTGCCCCACGGTGTGGTAAAGGAAGTTTTTTCTTGATCATCAAGATGAACCAGAATCTGGTTATATCCTGAAAATCCATATAACAAAGAGATCCTAGAAGAACCTACTACCCTTTGTGAAATATGGTCCATCTTGGGTAAAGGGTAATTATCCTTCAAATAAACCTTATTGACATTTCTAAGATCTACATTTGATTTCACCCATTTTCTTCCTAGTAGGAACTAAATTTGATACCCACTCTGAAAATCTTATAGGTGCAATTATCCGTGCATCATACATACATTTAATTTCTTTTTCAATCAGTGGTAGTAATACAGGGTTGATTCTTCTGAGTTTTTGTTTGAATGGCTTTTTGTCTTCTTTTAGAGGTATAGTATGTTGAATTATTGAGGTGTCATAAGATTTCAAGTCCTCATAACTCCAGGAAAAAACATCCTGGAATTCTCTCAATAGTTCAACATATTTTATCTTCTGATCATGTGGTAAAGACTTTGATAGTTTTATCATATTTGGATTGTCTTCTATTCCTAAATTATATTCCTCAATATCTGCCTTCAATGGTTCCATCTTTGGCTTCTTAGGAATGTCATTGGAATCAAAGAGGTCTTCTAGAGGGGTTAATCCCTTAGGCAGATGATTGTCTTTTAAATCAATGACCTCTATTTCTTCTTCATTTATCTCATCAATGTTCATTTGTTTTAGTTCTTGAACTTCCTTCTTGGTGAAAGTTGTGGGATGAAGTATTTGAAAATGAACTTTCTTCAAAAATGTTGGCATCTACATCACCTATTTGTTTAGGGTTACAGTTTGTATCCATATCTATATGACTATGAGAAAATTCTTTACCAAAATCAAAAAATTATTAATCTGTTCATCACTTTTGAAAACTTGCCAGTTCTTCAAATTGTCATGGATAGTTGGCCTATGCCTAATTTCAGCAGTGAACTGATGATTAGGTTCGAAAGGTAATTTACAGGTGCTGGAAAACATAGCCAGGTTGTGAGCATGTAAGTTGTGTTTCCTAGCTACTAAAGCAAGCTTAATTTCCAAAAAAGTATTAAGAATCTCTATAACTGTTCCTCTATAGTATCCTAATCTAGGATCCCTAGTTAAGTACTTTCCATTGATCTGTTTTATGATTAACTCTGAATCTCCTATCATAGAAACCCTAATTGCTCCTAATCTTTTTACAAGTTTAATTCCTAGCAAAAGAGCTTCATACTCTGCCATATTATTGGTGCATTTAAAATTTAATCTGTAGGCATGGCCTTCTGCATGGTCATTTTCCAAGTTATGCACCCAAATTTCTTCCCCTGCCCCTAACTTATTGACTGAGCCATCAAATTCTAGATGCCAAAGAATTTCATGGATATAATCAGTGTCAGGAGTGGTGGGAATTTGTTTAGCAAGGGGATTTAGTTTGTTGTTCTCATCTGGTTTTTCTTTGTTGTCCAAATCATTATTGGTATCTAAGATTTCCTAAATCAAAACACTTGTTTTTCCTTTTGTAATTTCTTTTTGTTCTGCTGCTAAAACTTGTTCATTGTTGGCAGGATTGGTTTCGGCATTGTACAAAATGAATGAATCCATATCAGAGTGTACTAAGTAGATAGGAAAATTTAGTGGTTTTTCCTGACTACTTACCACATATTTCATTAAAGTCTCTCTGTATAGTTTTTTAGGTTGGCTGAAAATAGAAATAGTAGCATAAGACATGTCCAATTGAAGTGATCCTTGAAGCTTGACACCCCAGGACTTGGATAATAACATTCCATATTTTGGAGGTATGTCTGCTACTACTATATCCATCAGGATTGTTTTGGCAGGGTATTGAACTAAAGAAACACACAAGTCTTTTATTAATCCTAAACATCTCACTTGACTTGAATCAAAAGAAAAGAGATCTTTATATGGCCTAGTGATGTCAAGATCTAATTTCTCCATTACAGGTTTAGGCATGAGGTTGTGAGATGCCCCAGAATCAAACATGGCATTGTGAAGGATTTTATCATGAATATTTAAGCTTACATAGAAGGGAGGAATACTTCCTTCTAAATGTTTACCATTAACTTCAGGGCCAAAGATTAATTCTAGTTGGTCATCAAAAACATTAACAGAATCTTTAGTTCCAGCGATGTTCAGTGATCTGTTGATTTGACTTCGGTAGGCATCATGTTTAGCTAATTTGGACAATGGAACAGAAATATTTAGCTTGCCTACTTCAGTTTCTAGATTGAAAGGTTTTTCTATTTGGGCTTTTGTGTTTCGAATAGTGGGATTCTCTTTGTTTTCTATATTTTCTGTGTTTTTCTCCTTTTCAGGAGTAAGGTTATGATTGGCAGTTTCTCCTAAATCAACTTTGGGAGGTTCTTCCACATTTCCTTTGGAAGGAGGAGGAGTGGAGGAAGATCTATTATTAGGTTGATTATCAGAAACATCTTCAATTATAGGGTTAGATGGGTTATTGTTTGATCTAGAAAAAATTTGTACATGTGGAGGGACTGCTTTACCTTTGATAGGCTGTTTTGGAGATTTCTGTTTATTTCTTTCAGGGACATCAATTCTTCTACTTCTTAATTTATACTGCTTGTGTACTTCGTAGATGGCTGTATCATATCCTTCCCTGAAATAAAATGATTCTCCTGACTGAGTTTGAAATTGTTTGAGAATATAGGCCTCTTGATCATCTTGAGTTAGGAAAACTTCTCCTTCATTATTAAGTCCCATCAGATTTATCTGAGTGTCTTCTTGTGGTTCTTCTGAGCTGGAAGCTTCTACATAATTCTCTTGGAAAAGAGGTCTAATGTTTTGATCTAGGCCAGTCTTTCCAGGGTTCTGGTTTTGGTTTTTTCAGAAATTTAGATTCCTCCCTGTGTTGGTTGGCTGACCATCCCAAGGAGATTTTCTTTCTATTGTCTCCACTCTATCTCCCAGTCTTTCTATCCCTTTGATTATAGCATCCAGTTTCTATTCAACAGGTGAAGCTTCTTCTTTCAATGGTATCCTTCTTTCACTCTTAACCTTGGCACATTTAGACATCAAGTTGTTAGGTAAACTTGACTCAGGATAGAATCAAAGTTGACCAGGTTAAACAGTAATGGTTTTGCGGCACATGGTATTGTGCACCCATAGTATTCTGCTTGTGGTATTATATGTAATGGAGCTTGTAAAAGGCTGGAAGGACTTCATTGTAATGCAAGACCTGGAGGTGAGTGGTGAAGACTCACTTGGTCAGATTGGCCAAGGTTTTGGCCAATGCTAATAAGATCTTATTAGGTTGGGTTTTTCCTCAGATTTGGGGTTTTCCCAGATAAACTTTTGCGTTTATGTGTTTATGGTTGTTGCTGGTTATTTTTATATTTATTCCTCTCAGTAATTATTTATGTTATGTAGTAAATTTCTTAACAACTGGTATCAGAGCCAGATATTGGCTTCAAAGGGATTCTTTGATGCCAGGGGTTTATAGTGCCTGATGAGATCAATGCAGTGTTTTTACAGATAGATATGGGTCTGGAAAATAATGGTGGAACAATCATACCCAGAAGAACCTCGAGGAGAATGTGCGGAAGATAGTGTCGTAACTTACAGAGATCGCAGTGCATTTGCTATATTTACCGGTTTGGAACATGCTGACGAATTGTTTGGGATTCATGCGGCTATTTAAATAAGGTTGAAAGATACCTTTGATCAGCAAAAGAAAATTTTTCATGCAGCTTTGAAAATTGTTCGTTTTCTGCTACGTGAGGCCACCGGTGCTGGAATCTACGAGGTTCTCGACGGGCTCACAGTTGGATCGGTTTGATAGAAATTTTTGAGCAAACCAAATTGAGAGAGGATGGATCAGAATCACAGCAGCAATAAACAAAAAAAAAAATAATGAAGTCAAAATTATTGCATGTAAATGGGCATACTACTGTAAGACCTGGTAAGGCATGTGTACCCCACAGTGATCACGGGTAAACTCTGGGTTAGACCTAGGTGATAGGGGGGATGTTGGGTTAACAATACCCCGGGTAAAAACTATGAGGGGGGTAAGAGCTAGAGTGAGCGGGATTGTCTCACGTAGTAGGTTTGGCTGGAGTTAGTCAAGGAACCCCAAGTCAAGTTTAAGGGGGGAATTGTTAGGTAAACTTGACTCAGGATAGAGTCAAAGTTGACCAGGTTAAACAGTGATGGTTTTACGGCACATGGTATTGTGCACCCATAGTATTCTACTCATGGTATTATATGTAATGGAGCTTATAAAAGGCTAGGACTTCATTGTAATGCAAGACCTGGAGGTGTGTGGTGAAGACTCACTTGGTCGGATTGGCCAGGGTTTTGGCCAATGCTAATAAGATCTTATTAGGTTGGGTTTTTCCCCAGATTTTGGGTTTTCCCGGATAAACTTTTGCGTTTAAGTGTTTATGGTTGTTGCTGGTTATTTTTATATTTATTCCTCTTAGTAATTATTTATGTTATGCAGTAAATTTCTTAACATAAGTTAGCTTCAACACTAATAGCTATACTTTGCATTTCTTCTAAATTTCTAGGAGCTCTTTCCCTTAGCTGAAAAGCCATATCCGAATCAAATCCATCTAGGAATTTGATTAGGGCCAAATCAAGTGGGGGTCTGAGGTTTTGAGGAATGGCATTGTAAACAGAGTTGAACCTAGTGCAGTAATTTTGCACAGTTTCTTGGGTTCCTCTCTTGAGGTTTTCATACTCGGATAAGATCTGCAGAGGATCTTTCTTTTTCTCCCAACGATTCAAAAATTGTGTATAAAGGGTTTCTAGGCTATCTATGTTGTTTTCTCTTAGAGCCCTAAACTAGGTTTTGACTTCACCAGTTAGACTCTGAACAAATATCCTCATTCTTACATCATCAGCATCAATCTCATATATTTCAAAGTAGTCAGTCATTTTTTTAGTGTGTTGTTGAGCTGTGTAGGTACCAATACCATCAAATGGAGTAATTTTACTTTGATAGTCTTAAGGAATGGCACCTAAATTGGCTAGTAAAACCAGAGGGGTATACATGCTTGCCATGGCTACAGGTAGTGATGGAACAACAGCTAGGGTAGGGGTAACAATGGGGATTTGGGTTGTGAATGGAGGGGTAGAAGGAGGGGACTATGGTGGAGTAGTTTGGGGTTGAGATGTATGAGGGAATGGAGACGAACTTGCAGAGAAAGCAGTGATTGTAGAGGGATTGGGTGTTCCTTCGGAAGTAAGCTCAGATTGTATTGAATTCTGCAAATGTCTGTCAACTGAGGAACTAACAGCTTCAAATTATAAATCTTGAAGAAAACACTGATAGTCAAAGGAGAGAAGGAGTAGATAACCAGCAAACTTTTCTAGTGGGAGGAACATCCACTAGCTCACAGAGGCAGGAGCTAGAGAGGCAACAAAGTGCAAAAGTATCATCTTTCAGACCACCAGGAAAGGATACTTCAGATATCAAGAAGACATTTATAGAAATAAAAGCCAGAAACGATCCATTAAGGCTTCAGGTTTACAACCAGTATTTGAAAATGGCTCCCACTAATCAAAATAGATTGATGTCAGCCTATGACATCAAGGAAGGTAAAATGATAATGAGTTATTTCAAACCTAAGGTGCAACAACCTCAATCAACAGCAAACTATCTCAGAACCAATTTTGAGGTCATGGAAAAGGACATTCATCCTTTGGACCAAATTGAGTTGCACAAACAAACTGGGGAGATGATTTATTCTACATTGAGTGGTAAGGCCATGATGGCCAAAAGGCTACAAAATTCTTTGGACAATACAACAACCCAATTATAGCTGAAGAAGGCCTCCTCACAGGCTAAAGACAACAGAATAAAATATTTAGAAGAATTGGTCATTGGGTTGGGTCATGACCCAAAAGATGTGAAGGCTGTAGAAGCCTTAATCAAAAATAAAGATGAAGATATTTCTGCCTTGAGGAAGTAGCTAAAGTTGATTCCTTTAAGGCATCCACAGAGTGATGAGATCATGAAGCAAAAATTTGAAGAAGAGCTGATGGATTTACTCTTAAAAATTAATGAACGACTGAACGAGACTGAGCAAGAACTGGAAAAAACATTGAAGGACAAGCAAGGAGAGTCAACCTCTCAGCCTCCCAGTGTGATACCAGTAGTCTTGACTACAGTCCCATCAACCCTTGGAACAGCTCTGGCACCAAACATTCCAGCAGCCACAGCAGAAGTGGTCACAGGTACAACAACAGTAGGAACAACAGGTACAACAAGAACAACAGGAACAACACAGGACAGTACTTCAGATCCAAGCACAACAGAATTGATAAAGTCATTGGAGGAGATGAAACTCCAAGTTTCAGAGTTGCAAAAGTAAAAGAAAAATATGTTACCTTGGAACAGAGATATGATGTTTTAAAATTAAATTTTGCAAAAAAGGTAAGGGAAATTAAAGGATTAGAAAACAAGGTAAAATCATTAGAAAAAGACCTTACATTTGACAAGCCTCTGACATACATTAAGAAGATTCTATGGAATAACATCACTCAGTCAATAAATGATGTTTGGCCATCAATCCAAATGATTTTTTAGCAAATTGATTTGATAGAGGCAACCCAAGAAGAAATTCAAAGGACAAGAGCAAAAGTAGGAAGAATGCCTGAGGAAGCCAACAGGCTCATAAACTTTTTGAATAGTAAGAATAAGTACCAGCTTGAAGAACTTGGCATTGAGGATAGAACAGGGACCATTTTGGAAATCAAAAGGGTATTAACCAAAAGAACTTTGATGCAAAATTTAGAAAGAAGATTCCATGACATGCAAGCAGAGATTAACGCTTTTATGGAGAAATTTTCCATTTTGCATAATAAAGGGCTACCTAGTCCTTTAGTGATTAATGACAAATTAATGATGCATGTAGACTATGTCGATAAATTGAATCAATATGCAGGAAATCAAGCAAGTTCATCAACAAGTGCATCAGGAATAAAAGCACTCCCTACAGGCAGAGTTCTCTATGACAGCCTAGAGAACCTGTTCTATGTAGAACATGAAATAAAACACTTGTTTCCAATTTAGCCTACTTTTTTTAGATATACCAAAACTGATGAGACCCTTAGAAAACTTAAGAAAACCAGAATACCACAGCCAAAGTGGTGGGAAGAAATGCTAGAAATTTTGTAATTTATCCTTAGTAAAAGGTAAATTCGATTTTTACTACAATCAACGAGGGTAAAGAGGATGAACAGAAGGATCAAACACGTCAAAGAGTATCAGAGCAGGTAAAGTGTATCAGTAAAAAGATAAAAAACAGGGCAGCCAGCACAAAATTACAAAAAAGACAACTAGATGCCCAAGTATAGGGCCTGCCTCGAGCTCACTAACAAGAAAAGGGATAGCAAGCCAACATTTGCCTCTCCTACCATCTTCAAATAGCATCTCTCTCTATTATTGTATAACATCTATGTTAGGCATCCTAGAATTTATCTCATTTTGTTATGAGATGCTTTCTTTTTATATAAATATTCTCCCATTCGGAGTATTGGGGGTGGATTCTTAAACATTGTTGTAAAGTTGATAATTTTGGAATAAAGTGCTGTTGGACAAATTTTGCATGGCTGGCTGGATGAAGAATTAATACAAAGGACTTTTCTCAGGATTCATGTGCAATACATTGGACAAATAAGTATTTATAACTCATGTGTTATTGTTCTCTTGTTTAATTATTTCAATTATGTTTTATGTCTGAATATCAAATGAAAATGCTTGATTCAGAAAGTGCTTCAGTGCTATCTGTTTTCAATCGTTAGTATTCTTGATGTTTTCTTCTAAACTAGCATGAACAGTGAATTCTTAATTGCTCCTGTTTCCTAGTTTACTCATTATTGATCATTTGGTAAAAATCCTTAAGTGCCTTTATTAGTGATCATCCAAGTTCCCTCTTCTCAAGACATGTGGAAGGATTCTTAATCGCCCTTCTTCCCCCTTTGAGCCCATTCCATCCTATCAATTTATCATTTGCTCCCTGTTTTAGTTATCTTGCCCTGTGAAGCCGTTCTTTGCTGAGAAACCAAATCCAGTTTAGCCATTCTCTATTGACTCCATTAGCCCAATGGGCTAAAATACTTGGTCCTACCCATCTGCTACTGAATTTCACCACCAAATTCAACCAAAATCCCAAAGCCTTCATAACTAGCCTGAAACCTTTCAAAACAAAGCTAAACCTTAAAGAAAGAGCCCTCTCTGGACACAGATTGACTAGATTCTATATCTAAAAGTTGGTTTGTGGTTACCTCGGACCCCTTTCTTTTTCTTACAACTTCTAGGAAAACCTGAGTGCTAAGAGTTAGCATGGTGACTAACGCTCCTTTATGCTTGGTAACAAGCTTTATAAAGCCGATTGTCAGTGTATAGAGAGCGTTAGTGTGGATTCTAGGCCTGCAATTGTGGTCATTGCTTCAGTCATCTTGTCTTTCACCTCTGAGTTGATTAGGAGGTCAATTTGTCCTATAACACCTAGTGATGTTTGAACCATACTAGGATTGTGACAAAACTAGATACTATGTTCCTTGGTGGGCCTAGGAATCCTCAACCAATGAATAGCGGGATATACGGTAAATCCTAGAAGTGTGTGCCCTCGATCAAGCATAGGAATAATTTAACGATGAATGGTGAGATATATGGTAAATCCTTCAGGGTGGATTCTTCATTAGTTCTAGGGATCCTTAACCTTTGTATGGTGGGATGTACGATAAATCCTAGAGACTAGGAGACAAGAAAATTTGTCACAGTGTAGGTGGAGAAATCCGATGACATCCATGCTTTCTTAGGGCCTAGGGATCTAGTGGAAATTGTGGTAAAGCCTGGTTCTATTGATGAGGGTGAGGTGGTTTAGCCTCAGGAATCCCTAGTTGATTTTGGCTATGATTCCCACATTCATGCTTGGAATATGGCATGGGGGTGATTCGATGAAAGAAATATTTGGTTCATCCAATCTATGGTCGGGTGGTACATGGAAGTCCTAGACCTTGTTGACTTATGAATTCATTAATAAGAGTTCCTTATCCTGGGTATTTCATGTGTAAATGTACTGGTTCATATGTGGTATTTATGGATGTTGTATCCTTGTTATTTCTGTTGGTTATATGCTAATTATGAGCATGTTTCATGGCAGTGATAACGTATGGATCTTATCATTTTCTATTTGATAAATGAATGAAAAATGAATATCTAACCTAATATATGATAATGCAACTAATGTGATAAGGCATCAATCCTTCCTTACAATTCTTAGATAAGTATGAGACCCCTATGCTCAGATATGTTGTTAAGGCCTGTAGATTGCATATTTGTGACATGTTCGATGAAATTCTTCTCATGGCTAGCATGGGTTAAATAAATTCATTGATCAAATGTTTTCATCAGTAACCTCTGTTGGCATTATGATGCATGTGTTGTACTTGATGGCAACCCACTCATAGAAGAACATCTCAATTATATATAACTAGATGAGTCTATAGAAGAAATATCAGATGTGACAGAATACATGGGATGCAGGACAAAGGAATCAGAGGACAAACTATAGTGCAACAATGTTATTTTTGGGTTCCGCAGGTGCACCGATAAAAAGTTGTGGACATTGGCAGGTTGCGCAGGAGCACTGTTCACAAGGTGCAAACATGTTTGCAAGTGTTTCGAACAAAATGTGCGAACCTAAAGTGCACAGACTTTCATGCAGAGAAAAATGCACACGTGGAAAATCTTATGTTTGGTCCATGGTATTTAGTCCGATTTTTTTGATCCTATGGTTGTGGTCTATGGTTTTGCATCTAAAATATTGAACCTAGATTTTGGGTCCCTAGTATTGGATCTCAATGGTTTTGGACCATGGTTTGAGTAAGGCCTAGGCTATAAAAAGGAAAGGAGATCATTTGGCTGAACACAGATGTGTTGAATATCTTAAGAAGAGCAAGATATGAAATATTTGTGATCAGTTATGGAGTTGGACCTGAATCAAGGAGAAACCTGAGGATTACTAGTCGGATCTACTGATGGGTCGATATCTCTTTGGCACAAGATCAGATCTGTAAATCTGATAGTCTGGGGTATATTTGAAGACTGATAAGTTATTTATACCAGAGGTGTGTAGGCCAGACACATCGTAGGTGCGGAGGTGCGCAAGCTAGAGACAGTGCAGGTGCGGAGGTGTGCAAGCAAGCCACAGGCACAGATGCGGAGATCCGCAGGCTCGACATAGCAGAAGTGCGGATACCCACAGGTTTCTATTGGTGAAGTTGCAGATTTTTCTTGAAATTTGTTTTAGCTACTTTTGTCTATTATGTAGTGTTATGGGTTTAGAATTGGTGTCTGGTTACTGTTACTATTTTCTGGTTACAACATTCTGAGAAGTGTTTGATTGATTATATATATTGGGGTTTCAGTGATTCAGTGTTGAGTGATGTAAATATTAATGTTGGTTGATTGTGTGGTTTAATGATATTGATGGGTCCAGTATGAAAATGGGATGAAACGTGGCCTTTCAGATTATGATGTTGTGTTCCATGAGTATCCAGTATGAAAATTTATGAAATGTGGTACCTAGAGGAAGAAAGAGAAGGTTGTAGCCTTCTGTATGTCGGCACCTACGTACTACATCAGCTAGTACAAAATCTAAGGGGGTGGTAGCACCCTTCCAATGGCAGTTAGAAAATGAGTAAAGGTTGGAGCATTTCAGTAGGTCGGCACCTACGTACTAGTGAATGGATCGGCTAGTACAAGAGCAAAGGGGGTTGTAGATCCCTTCCAGGAGAGTCTGGAGAAAGAGAGAAGGTTGTAGCCTTCTGCAGGTAGAAGCATGCGTACTGGTATAAGACTGCACCAGTACAGAACCATTGTAAAAGAAGTTTCTTATTAAAGAAGATTGAGACAACTTGCAGCAGGTGGTTTTCACCCACATTGGGTTTCCACCTTACATCATGGTGTTCATGTGTGCTTCTTGTGTGTGATGATCTGTTCTATTTTACTGCTCCTGTTTAATGTTCATATGGTTAATAATGTTTTGATGCACTCATTAAGGATCAACTAACTGAATCATATGTTTACTGGATATACGCTTGTTGCATTACACACAGTTGTTTATACACGTGGTTTGCCTTAACTGAAGTAGTGTATATGAATCTTAATATGGAAATGAAAAAGTTATATTGATCTGATAATACTGATTCACCCCCCCTCTCAGTATTATTTCCAACAATATGTGCCAGCAGGGATAGTTTTGGAGGAAAGTACTAGACCCCCGTTTGATTCCTCAAGTCGAAGTTGCTTCCATTTGATCAGTGATTCGGTAATAGATCTGGAGTAGAGAAACTTAGTGTGTGTTTTTATAACCAAACATGACTTTTGTAAGAAAATATCAGATCTTGAGAAGAGTGTCAGGTATTGTGTTGCCTTTATTTGCACTGGATGCATGGAGAGGCCTTTTTTGTTGTTCTTCATTGTGACTGCTTAGTGCTAGCTCCAATTGGATTCTTTGTGAGCTAGTTGACATTTCATCCTGTTGTTTTGCTAAATTGACTCCTTTCTAGCAGTTGAGCTCTGGAATCATTGTTGCAGCATCCAAATGAATTCTCTACTGGAGCAACATACTCATTAAAAATTCAAGTTTGAGATTGGCACTACACTCCTGCTTTCTCAAGTTGTCAAGGAGAGACCAGAATGGGGAATTCAAAGCAGTGACTGCCTTTTCGTGCCTTTGTAGAGCAAGGCACATTTCTCTTAATTCTTGATAGTCCATTGGCACTATGAGGGAGCTTTCAATTTCAGTGATGCAAACCAGTGTAGGAGAGAATTCCAACCTAAGAGCTAATTTAGATTGTTCAAGGCCAAATTTGGTAGTGCTTGATTATTTTCCCAAGAAAGACCCACCATCAAGTTTTAAAATGAGAAATCTAAGCTCAATTGAATACAGAGAGCTGGAAAGAATAGAAAATTTGAGATGGAACTGACTAAGAGCCTTTCCATAGACATCACCATGATTTGCACTATATGGGATGAATTGGAGCTAGAGTGCCAGAGCTCACCAAAAGAAAATGTTGCATCCCTTCCCTAAAACTAAAAAGGAGCAATGAATTCCACATTAAGAGACGACACCATAATCCTACCTTAAAACCAGATTCCTAAGGCCAAGTAGTTATTAGACATAATGTGGATTAATTTAAGCATGTACATGGATATGCAAGTCTTATCCCTCCTGCCTTGGCTTCATGGGAATGGTTTGTCATGCTCAACACCATGTCTTAATGCTGATGTTGTGATGTGTGATGAGGAATTTGTAATATTGGATAGTTTGATCAGAATCTCAATCGTTAACATATAATATACCCCTTTTTCCTTGATGTACTATTGGATTTTGAATCCGCCATGGCGTTCTGCTCGTGAAGGATATGATAAGAATTCACCTTTTCAAATTCAACTATAGTTTTGCTTGATTCTTTCCAAAATGTAAGACAAACGAGGGTCTGCAGGCTTAGAGTTGAATAGCATATGCTAAACAATTAGGCCAAAGTCTCCTAACACAGTGACATTTTGGATTTAAGAACTCTTGGCCAAAGTGAGTCCGTGCAAGAGAGCATATGCTTTAGCTCTGTTGTTTGACATGATGCCAAAGTAGAAGTCAGAAGATGGGCAAGAGGGTGCCTCATGCATTAACTATTATGGGCCTTGACATCGTTGTTTGGTGGGACAAGCGTAGCCAGGCTTGGCAAGTTTTTGATGACAATTGTCCTCACAGAAGGGCTCCTTATCTGAAGGAAGGATAGTTGAAGACAGGGATTTGCAATGCAGTTAACATGGCTAGTGCTTTGGCCCCAAGGGAGACTGCACATACATTTCACAAGCACCATCTGATGGACCTCCAATATTGTACTCATTGCTTAGATTCCACTATAAATTTAATACATTCCTCTCCTTACATTGAACAATATAGAATTGAGAAAATTCCTTATACTGTGAACATGGTTTTCAATGTGCCAAGAGTTGTGGTTTGTAGAAAATGACCTAATAGTCAATTAAGACTAAATATAAATTATCATGTCTCTGATCTATATCTGAATTTTCAAATTATTTTTTAGCAAGTGTTGATGAATAATGAAATATTGTTGATAACGATACCATATATCCTTAATGAGTAGCAGAAGAACATACATAGAGAATTAGACAAACAAGAAGCTAAGATTGTCTTGCCCATTAACCTCTAAGAAGGCCAATACAAACCACAAATCAGTGATCCGTGCAAGGGGGCTTGTACAACGATATGCAAGTCTTATCCATCCTGTCATGGCTTCATGGGAATAGTTTGCCATGCTCAACACCATGTCTTAATGTTGATGTTGTGAAGTGTGATGAAGAATTTGTAATATGGGATAGTTTAATCATAAGCTTAATCAACCAATATTAATTTGAATACTCTATGATTCTCTCATAGTTACTACAATTGTGTACATATGCTTTCAATAGGGTATTTTCTCAGAGACACTACTATTGTATATTGTTTCAATGACAACATGCATGTGAATTCCCCAAGAAATATCAATGGTTAAGGAAAACTAAGACTATTACGATAGGGTTATGTGTAAGGTGTACTTACCAAATGAGGACAGGTTCAAGTTGCTTTAAATTGTTGGATTGGGACTAGATCTTCTTATACTAAGTAATTGGTTTCCCTTCTCTCTAGGATTACCTTTTCATTTTCTAGAACATGAAATCTGAATACCCCACTAGGTAGCTTGCAACATCAAATTTATGAACAAACCAAAACATTTTCAAATTAGTAGGAGTTATTGTTGAAGTTCGTCCAAACATTTCTTGATAGTTTGACTATGGGAATTAGGTTTTTAACTATTATTTTCCACTATTTTCTCTAATCGAATTAAATTATTTTTTGCCTTTTATTTTTGTATATCTAATGGAGGAAGTTAAGATTCAACTAGTTTGGTTAGTTGATCCATGCTACACCACATATTCCCTTGCATTATTATGTCTGTAGTGATGCCAACAAGTGAAGATACTAGTGTTGTGATGAAAGGAATCACTGATGGAGCCTATGATTACTTCTTTAAGTCTATAAGGTTAGAGGAGATAAGAAACATTTGGAAACATGTGGTGCATATATGGGGCAGAGAATCTCTTAAGGTTGACTTGGGAGAATGTGAGGATTGTGAAGTAAGTGATTCACCAGACACCTCTTCGAAAAGGAGGAAGGAAACCAGTGGTGGGGAGATTTTTTGATGAGGTTACAGGTGACATTACTTGTATTAAGAGGGCACGAGTTCACTGGACCATGCAACTTCTTCATCAATTTGTTTATACAGTGGATCGGTTGGGAATAGATAGTAAGTTTGAACTTCCTTAACATGTCTCAGCCTAGTAGTGAGAGGCTCTGTAGGTGAAAATTTTCCAATTCCTGAAACATTGTTTTTTGAAGTTTTTTACAGGAGCAATTCCAAAGAAAATCATAAACATTATCAAATTCGATGGACTTTCACTGGAGAATGTTACAATTCATTTGAAATTATCCATCAGAAAAGAGACTATATTTTCAAAGTTACAAAAATCATATGGTTATTTAAAATTTAAATTTATATTAGCAAGATATCCAAAAAGAATACAAATTTGAGTCAAGGTGATGTAGAATTAGTGTGTTAACCTTTTCAATCTCAAGAACATAAATGAGAATACTTTCTATCAATCTAATTGTAGAGTCTATTAGATCATGCCTTTCTTGTATTTTACAAAGCTAAGCAAGAATATTTTCCATGTCTCTAAAAGAGAAAATTCCAAGGATGTACTAAATCTTGTCTCTATGTTTTTTTGTGTGTAGAAATGTCAATTGCATCTAAAGAGACTGTATGAGACCATCTTGGAACACTATTAGTTTCTCATTCTAGGTTGCATATGGTAGCATCTCTAGATGGATGATAAAATTACAACAAGGGGAAAATAGTTTTGCTCAGTCATATTGTTCCTTATACTAGGATGCAAATGATAACATACTTGGAGGGATGATGAAATTATAGCAAGGGTAGAAAAGTGTTGCTTCATTATGTAGTGAAGTAGGCTTGAATGTGGGAATTGGAGTAAGTTCAATTTTATTCGTTAAGGGACTAGACCCAAGGACTCTCAAATCCCTTCTACAATACAAGACTTATCGTTACAAAGTCTCTTTATTCCATAATTCTATTTAAAATTATATCCCCCAATTAAACTATAGATATTTAGGAACTTATCCTAGCAAGTGTTGATGAATAATGAAATATTACTAATGATGATACCAGAGATCCTTATCGATGTACCAAAAGAATAGACATAGAGAATGAGGCAAATGAGAAGCTAAGATTGTCTTGTCCATTAACCTCTAAGAAGGTCAATACAAACCACAAATCAGTGATCCACACAAGGGGACTTGAATTATCTATATATGCACAAGTTGGGTTGGCCTAGAATATTAAAATCTAAACATAATTTTAATTATTTTGATTGGGGATGTCTATGAGTCGCCCTTTGATACCAAGGAAAGCAAAAATATAACAATATTTATCCTTTAGTGGTCAGCACAAGTTTCCAAATGTGGGAATAGAACCACTGTAGGGAGGATAACAATCATTCCACCTAACCAGTGGAGCTAGACCCAATTGACATTAGATGTGTTTGCAGTTAGACAAAGGTGTATGAATTTTGGAAATGAATTTTTGGTGTTTTTGGAAAGTTAGAGATTGCTCTTATTTTGGTTTTTTTCTAGTATGCTAGAAAAGAGCAGCTGTTTCTTTTTCCTTTTTACTTGAAACTTTAAAGGATCTTAAAAAATATTCCAATAATGGTAGATGGCCCTTAGTACGCTAACCAAACAAAACAAATTATTACTAACTTAAAACTTTTCCAGGAGGTCCCACCTTACTGATTTTCAAAAAGATGTAGTCCAGGAGTCCCAGAAGAGCTTATCCATCCACTTGACTTTCAATGTATGTTCCAAGTGGCAAATGAAATTCTATTCTACTAGTCAATTGTTCCATAAATAGAGCAATGAATATGAGGGGCATGTTAGGCTTCTAGTTCATTTGAACTTCACACAAGTATATTGCTCGCAATGTTATTTTCCATATTTGGTGCATCTGTGAGTTACATGTTCTCCCTTTTGAATGCAAATAATGGAATTTCTGCAATATATTAACTGATGATTTCCTAAATTAATTGTGAGTCCCCTATTAGAGGAGGTTAGAAGATGGCTTCTTGATAATCTTAATGATTAAGAATATGTGTCATGTTTTGGGCATTATACAAGGTGAAACTGTAAGATCTTCAGAAGTGAGGGAAGTTGGGGTTCCATTGCATTGCATAACTTTTGCACAACACTCGGCAGGGATATTAATTTGGCCAAGCATCATTGATCTTAATTAGCTCTATGATTATTCTTGCATATATCATCCCATCAATAACATTTACTTTTTTCTATTGAACTCAGTGGACATTCAAGTTTTATTTCCATTTGAAATACATATGGGATACATGGTGATATTGATGCATGATTTAAAACTTTCTTCACTTGTTTTTGCATTCAACAGGATTTGGCAACTGTGGTTCCAGGTCTTGAGCCAATAGGAATTGATCTTCTCTCGAAAGGACAAACATTATCTTTGTTCTTTGGAATATGATCAAAGGATGTCAGGTAACAATTTTTCTTAATGCTGACAACCTTGTTGTTTGTTTCTTTGTTTTTCTGCCACCATGTTCCCTCCCAGAAAATGTTGTGCCTGGAGCCTAGTAGATGCATTACTGCTCATAGTGCTATGGAAAACAAGTATTTGAATGATCTAGGTTTCGTACCTTGACCTGTATATTAGTTGTGGGGATAAAAATACTATTGGCTTATTGTAGCTTAGCCTGCATCATCTCACCAGTGAGTTGCTCTTCGGAGACTGGTAAACTAGATCGAAACCTGTATAAGTAACATCATCAAGTATACCATGCTTTAAAAAAATTATTTTGCCACATTTGTTAAGGATTTACGCAATTGGTGTAGCTTGATTATGGTGGTTCTAGTTCTTGAAGACTATTGAACAAAACTTTATTTGGAAATTAAGTTGTTTGCGATTTTCAAATATGACTAATCATTTGAAATTCTTTGCCATGTGCTGTTACTGACAGGGTATTTTATAATACTGTGCAATCTGGTTTTCTATGCTTTATAGTGAGAGTATTTACTTGTTATGGTGATGTGTAGAGGATATGATATTCAAGAGGTTTTTATGTTGGTTTTGATGATAACATCTCAATGGTGATGGAACCCTTGCTTTGAATCATGGAAGTTTCCAATGGTGAACCGTGAAAGAAAATGCTTATTTTGGATTCTAACCATGAAACATTTCTCAAAAGTCCAGCCCATAGAAAAAGGTGAAATGTTGTATATAAATGATGTTGTTGCTGAGCAAGAAGTCTTGTTAAAATTTGCAATATGATATATAATTGTGACTCTGTTTTTGAAGCATGTTTTTTGATTGGAAGGCATAGTTGTTTTCCAATTATATTTCAAAACTTAAACCTTCTTGTTCTTGATGGTTTTACAAAGGCTTTTGGTGACATTGTGTTCCTTGTTGAATGAATGTTATGGGTGCCTTGTTGAGAATAAGGGTATCTTCTATGATATTGATGTCTTTTCTTCAATGGATTTCATGCACCATACGTTTGCATTAATGATGAAGTAACTCTGTGATTATCTTGATCTACATGGATAACTCCTTGTTGGTGTTGTTTTCTCATTGGTATCACTACATCATTGAGCTCTTTGGATCAATGATGGAGATGATCCCTTCTCGTTGCTTCATGTGATCATGTGCTTCTTTAGAAGAGGTTGGCTAAGTAGTTGATCATTGTTTTGCCACCACTGATGTAGCATTCTCTTGTTTGTGTAAGAAATTATTCCTGAATTTAGGTTCTTACATTGTTTCATTGGTGATTGACATGTCTTCTTGCTAAAGTTGTTTTGGTTACGATCAAGTTCTATGAAGTTTTAATAGTGTTGACCCTCTTAGTTGCTTTGTGGTTAGGTGCATGTTCCCGGAAGAGTTGCTCCCTTTAGTTTAGGTGCATGTTCCCTAAATTGATTGGCTTTCGCTACCTTAAATACAAACCTTATGCAATCACCGAATGCTCTTGTTTCGATCATAAATGTCTTTCTTGCACTTGATTTCTTATAACTAGGTGTAAAATTCTAAACAAGGAAACTTCCCAATTAATCACAAATTTCTGAGTTTTTCAGTGAATATTTCAGCTAGAAATTTTGTCAAACACATCATATGGATGCTTATGTAGGTGTTATCTTACAATAGTGAACAAATAAAGAGTTCAATATGATATATTCATTACTCAGAAATTTACATACAGTTGATACATATAATTTTGACCACCAACTCAACACAATATCACAAGGAAATAGATTCTAGAAGCACAGTTTCTTGTCTTTGATAGCAGCAAGATTTACAAGCCTCCAATCCTACCAAGATTACATGCACAACAGGTAGTGAAACATGTCTAGGGCTCCTAACTGATACACACAATGTATTCACACTAATTCCTTATGTTAACTAGTCCCAAAGGGTCCATATATCCTCCATGCAATAGTGTAAATCACAACTATGTCCAACTATGGTAATACAACTTACCAAAGTCTCAAATAAGACCCATGAACCTTCAAAACCAGATTAATTGACATCCACACACTAGGTATAGGCCCCACATCTAGCAGATGAGTGTGAAGTCTGGTTACAAAGAGAACATGCCCCACAAATGATATATTTAACACAACCCACCTGTACACAGCCCAAGAAAATATGGTTCGTCCAACTATAAAGAAACTTGAGGTTTTGACCAGGAGCTCGAGCTTCCCCTCTAAGGATAAAATCTGACTTTACAGAGACCAATTCTCCAGCACAAGAACACAATGAAACTCGAGTTGTGCCTTCCTTACATATTTGAACTTCAAAACAGTGAGAATATTGGCTTGTGAATGATGAAAATCATTCTCCTTGAGAGTTGGCATCTGCAACTTTCAATGGTCCCTATTCTCATTCACATAACTTTTAGAATTTTCCATGGCCATCACTTGTAATAGAAGATTTATGAAAAAAACATTAGTGAATAAAATAAACTAATAACGCCTCAAAATATCATGGGCTAGAGGAAAAACCTAGAGCTAGGGAATGGTGGGATAACGAATCATGTGTGATAGTGCAAACCATATGGGACAACATTCCCAGGACTCACCCAACTCTTGATATTCCTCTGGTAAAGAAGCATTCTGTAGAAATTCTGACTGTAGCTTAACCTGATAATGAAATATAACAAAAGAAAAATACTTTAATCTACTTCTATAATCAAACTTGTCGAAGCTTAATAGATTTGAGCAAGATCAAGTGGAACACATATAATCAGAAGAAGAATCAATGCACATGAAACACAAAAGAATACTTAGGGGAAAGCCTCAGCTAAAAACCCCACTATCTGCATTATCATACAAGGTGGAAATACATCAGAATTACTCAAAGCCTTAGCTCTCATAACTAGCCAATTCTCAGTACAATCCTCCTAGATGCTCATAGGCAATCAAAGCTTCTCACAAACCTTCTCCTCAGCCCTCTAAGCCTCCTATTTCCTTGCGCGGTTTCTCTGGGTGATCCTCTTGTTACCAAGTGTAACACTGATCACTTTATTGATCTCACACCCTGTAAAACTGAGCAATCCTCAAGGAACCTTATTCCTTCAGCATGGATGAGTTTCCTTTATAGGAAAACTCATGCAACTGATAGTACATTGTACTTTTCTTTAATCTCAACTGGGTCTTTCTCAGAATAGACATGCATGATTTAATGGTGACAGAATCTTCAGTTATCTAGAGTACACTAGTTGGATGCATGTATGCATTCACTGACTGAACTCACAATTAGTTCCTCAAAAAGTTTGGAACTAATCTAACTAGACTTAACTCAATAAACTGAGCTAAATAATTACAACTCAAATATAACTCAATCATATCTCCTTAATTAAGGGATAATCTCCTTAATATAAGGGATAACTGTTGCATGACTTCACAAGGACTTATAACTTGAATTTCTCCAACTAATTAATCCATAATGAATTAATTAATTATTTTTCAAGAAGCTGGTGAGACTAAATTCGAATTTTAATTCAAGGATGAATTAAAATTGGAATATCTGGATTCTATTTTTATCATTTCTTGTTGTTATTTTCAACGCATTCCATGCAGACTTCTTTCAAAATTTCACTTAAAATATTCAATCATCCCTTTGTACATAAGCATGTTCACAATTTAGTCCTTGGTGTTAAATAAATTCGATTTCATTGTTGTTGTAAGTAGACTAGTTAGGTTGGTTATGTACAACATATTTTGACATATTAAATCGGAAAGTGTCAATAGTTGTGTATGATTCTAAGTAGTTTGAGGTATCTTAATAATTACTTATATTTTAACTCCCTTTAAACTCTAATACAAGAAACATCCATTCCATTGATCTACACGTTACTGATGCTTTTGTGATACCCTATTTTCCTATGTATGATTGTGTTTTAAAAGAGATAATTGGTGGGAGATTTGTATTAGTTGCAATATTTTTGGGAGCTACCTTTGTACAATTCTAGATTTTGAGTTGTTTTCCTTGGAATCCTTAGTTGCATAGGATCCAACCATTGACATTCTAAATGCTCCATAATGATAGTTTTGCCACCTTGAACCATTAGAATACAATTATGATTTGCACCCTGCCTAAAACAGATTGACTCAAGCTTCCCATTAAACATGTATTTTACTAGAGAAAGTGAAATTCTTTCGGCCTCATAGCTACTTGCAATGTTATCAGTAAAACTGTAGGAGGTTATATAATTCATTTTTGAGAACATGTTGCACCTATTGAGTGGGCATTAAATTCAAGATCTAATTGGAATTAGTTTGATATCCATTCAAAAGTGAACTTCATAGTTGAAATTATACTAGAATATGTGAAAATTGTGAGATTATTCTCACTTGTACACCAATTGGAAATGCCAAACTGTAAATTGTATAGTATGTGAATATGGTTTGACATCCGTAAAATGATGTTGAATTAATAAAATGGGGGAGAAAAATAGATTCATTCTTCTTGAAGTATGGAATCTATATGGAAAATTGCAACAATATTGACATTATCTGCTTCTTTATGTGTATTCGATGTGATAGTTGTAAATGGCCATGGAATATGCCTCCATATGTGAAATCTCTAGTACAAGCAGAATGTCAGGAACAATCATTGTGCTACATCGCAAGTAAGGATAGCTCTCAATAAATTGCATGGATGCAACAATATTAGTACTACAATGCCAGGAAACAAAATTCATTATGATACATTGCTAGCAAGGAAGGATCCTTGCACCACATTGTAAGGTAGGAAGGTTAATCATAATACATTGCAAACTAGGAGGCTAATTGTGTTAAATTACAAACTAGGGAGGATATATGCATTAAATTACAAACTAAGGAAGCTAATTGTGCTCAAATTTCAAGCTAAGGAAGCTCATTGCACACAATTACAAACTAGGAAAGCTCATCACGTTAGTTCATTGCAAGACAATTACATTTGGTTGTTCGTCTTCCTTGTAATGGCTAGAGGATATCTTAAAGCCTAGGAAACCTGGTAGTTAAGCAAAGGTTTGATTGACAAAATGATGAAGAAGTATTTATATTTTCAGGCATACATGTATGTATCTTAATTTTTTCCATTATGTGGCGAATTTAAATGAATAAAGAAACCTGGTAGTTAAGCAAATGTTTGATTGACAAAATGATGAAGAAGTATTTATATTTTTAGGCTCACATTTTGTATGTATGTGAATTTTTCCATTATGTGGTGAATTTCAAACTTCAATCTTGAAATTCTCCAAACCAAGTGACTTAGTCATGCATAATTTCCATTTACAACACTTGATAGGAAAGTTTGAGAAAATAAAAGAGCATGTAAGTCTTGAATTTTATAAAGGTCAATATCATGCATGCCTTCACTATCATGTATTTGAAACTATAAATCAACACTACTATAGTGTGTGGAATTTAATATGTAAAACATAATATTAATATTTTTTAATAAGTTAATGCAATAATTTATAGTTCATTTAAGGTCATTGTATTTTAGACTCTTGATATGAAAGTATTAAAGAAGAAAATAAAGCTAATACTAATTGTACTTGTATTCTTGTTCTATTAAAATATCATTTTCATCTAAGGCTATAAATTTCAACGTCTTAACAAAGAGACTTAAAGCTGGGATGGGTAGATCATTTTCAAAAGGAGGGAGAACAAGGACCATGTACAAGCCTATGAAAGACTAATACACTTTTTAATAATGTTTACGAATTTTTACCTAAAAGTTTAACTAAAATAATTTAATAGTCTATTTGTGGAAGACCTTATTTTTGTGGAAATTTCAAACAAAATGAACCTTCCATATCACGAAAGCTAAAAAACATGTTGTCTCTAACGCTCAAGAGAAGGTGAGCATTGCAACACAAAAGTGCATTCTCACCACACTTGTGTTCATGTGGTGAGGGTGTTTTTGGACAACTAGATGCCAAATAAAGTGAATGGGAACTTATGGAAAAATTGTATTCTTTAAGGACCAAGTGTCAGGATAGGTTAGGTGTGCATGCTCATTTTCTTAAAAAATGGAATGGTAGTAATCTCATTACTTTTATTAAGTGAAGTATTTTCTTAATGGTATTGAAGTGGGAAATAATATTGTTCTAGATGAATCAAAATGGAATTTATAGCTTAGACAAAAATGGCAATAGAGGGAATATTAAAATGGGTTAAATAGTAGAGTGAATAAGGGCATCAATGATGTATAGTGGATGCATACAAGTATTTTTTAAATTGGAATTGGATATATATTTGATTTTTTTTTTCAAGGAAATTCACATGAACATTTCCAAGTGACACCACCATATTTGTGGATGATACGACTAATAAACTTGTAACATTTATTAATGTGTTTCATCTAGGAAGATTTGATTTTGGTACCTATTGGCATAGAACTAGCCAAATGTCCAACAATATTGGAAACAACTAGTTGAGTCACAGGGGCTTCACTCAATGAAGCTCTGACATATCACGTGTGTTCGTGGCATATTAAACAATACCCTTAATTTGACTACATATTGGAAAATACCCCTAAAAATCACATTATTTAACCCCCTACCAATATGAACCCAATATACCTTCCCAATTAAAAAACCCCTACTTTCACTAGATATTGTAGGTATCCATTTTTTCATTAACATTTTTTACACCCCTTTATATTTTTTCATTAACTTTATGCTCCATTTTTATACATGCCAATATAAAAACCCTCTACCCCCTATATATTTCCCCATTATATTATGTCATTTTTTCCTCAATAAATGTCCCCCAATATGAACCCACGTGGTACGGTATTGCTCCCCCAGTGAAGCCCCCGTGAGTTGAGTTAACCTCTTGGACTTGTATATATCTGAAATATATTTTTATATGCTTGCACATTAGTCATACATACCACATTTGAATTACTAGGCAAAAATGGAAATACCTTCTTAAGTGGTCACACATTAGCCCTGTTGTGAATTCAATCGCCACCATGGGCAATTAGAAAGAAATAAGCACAAAAGAAAGGTGAAGTTACAATGGTGATTATTAAGTTAGTTGTTAAAAAGTTGCACACTTAATGGATAGACACCTATTGATATATAAAGATGGGGAATCTATCATCCTTCCTTATTAAGTGCTCCCCACTTCCTTAGTGGAAATTGCAATATGATTTTTTGTTTAAAACTAAGATCAATCGATCAAAATTTTTTCATCCATGTCATAAAGCTCTGACATAAGGATTGTAAATTGACATGAATTGTGCAATGATTTCTTAACTAGACAGTCCACACACCTAGTATAAATAAAATAAGTAATAGTTAATCCCTTGTGCACTTTGTAAAATGGTTTTTTCTTGCTTAATTTTTGAATTATGATCGAGTGCATTAAAAGTTCATTGGAAATGCATAAATAGGGATTGCATGTATGAGAGAGAAAAAAAAAAATTGGTTGGATAGCTAGTTACATAGTCAACATTGATATCTAGTGTTGGTTAGAAAATATAAAATGTTTAGAATGACTAGAGAGAGGAATTCATATGACCCCAAGGAGATGATCCTTGCAAAAGAAACAAAAAGAGGATGAGTTTGTTTGCTACTTTCCTCTAGGCTCTAGAATGAAGGTCCCATAACAATATTACTTCTTCCAACCATGATAACATATGGATTTACATGTTTCAGTTTTTCACGCGTGCCATTACATGGAATTTTTTTCCTAATTAACTCTTCTTCACTTGAGGTAGAGAGTGATCAAGAATGAAAACTATGTAAGCAATAAATAAAAGCATGGAGCAAGAATATGTAACAAAGACATGACAAATTTGTTATTCATGAATGATATGTTGAAAATAAAAAACAAGTTTAATACTCAAGGCTTTATTATTTTATGAAAAACAAGTTTAATACTCAACATTTTTTTTATTTTATATTATTTGTTAGAAGATAGAAGATGTGAAAGAATAAAATTAATAGATGAGATATTTTAAAGCTAAAGTGAATTGGTTTGTACCTATCCAATTCTATTGAATTCATTCATTGTTTAGAAATAATAGCAACATGATGATATACCAACATGAAAAAACAAATAAACAAACCCCATCCTTATTCTTCTATTACTAGTATTATGGAACCTAAAACCCTTTTATTGCTAGGCTTTTGACCGAGGAATATACTTGTTTTGGTTTTTTATGGATTGCTTAACCAAGCTTGAAGTCATTACAAGAAATACTCATTACGAATTTTGTTAGCTCTTTACAAAGTCTTTATTATTTAGTAAGATTCGCCAAGTTCTCACAAAATTTTATAATTTCATGAAATATTTGCCTTGACTTTACAAGACAATATAGTCTGGTGAGAGATTCGCAAAAAAAACTATATATACATATTATATTATTGACAAAATCGCCTTCCATTTTTCCTATGTATCATGTGATTTGCCCATTTATTATACATATAAATTTAGGACGGTTCTTAAAATTTTCCCTGATTATAAACCATTCATTATTCCAATAAGACGAATCAATGGAAGAAAGTGTTCATTTGTATTAATCAAAGATAAATAGGAGCCTTACAAATTTTGCCATGATGTCATGAGGTTCTTCCCAAATGCCTTCAATCCGCTCCTTAGATGACAAGCTTTCCAATCTCAAACTAATAGCATAAGTTTATCTTCTCTGAGTTCTGGCCTCCTCTAACCCTCTACCCTCTAGTCATTTTATAAGCCAAGAGGAAGAAGTTTTAGATCCAAAAGAAGAGGGTGAGATCCCCTAATTGAGGGATTAGGTTTCCATGAGGAAAGGGATTAATATGAATCATCTTAGGGTTATAGTTTGAATAGTCATCACTTGGAAGCTTTCAGTTGGGAAATATTTGACCAACTATGTTTCTGGAATGTAGTTTTTATTTTAACTTTCTTGAATTCACCTGCACAAGTTTATAGTGGCAGACAAAGCACATCTTTGAACTATTCCCAGAGTTAATTCTAGCGAATGCATGAGAAAAGCTAAGAAAATCAGCACGGGTGAAACTTGACAAGGTGTGAGAGCTATTATTCCCAAAATTCTCATCTTCTTTATGATATTTTTGGTTGTTTGACTTCTAAGGGAGTTCAATCAAACATTTTCACGAATGGTAAAAAGACCCATAAACTGATCAAGTGTCATGGCAACAAATTGAAATGTAACAGATTGCCCCCAAAGTGCGAAGTATATAAAATAAGTTTAAAAGATTGAAGCATTTTATCACTCCAAGGATCATATCAAAGACAATCGTTGGAAACCTATAAGGGGCATTCAAGGATTACAATGCAAATGCATACCAATAGTCATCACTGAGGTAGGCATTCCCATACTCAGAGTAAAGCAAAGTCAATGAACATGTACGGAAAAACCAAAATCATATAGATAGTAGACACAATATGGATGCAACCATCTATCATAAATGGGTCTACATAATCATGAATACAAAATTTCCTCACAACCTAGATTGATGAGACTAGATCTAGGGTCTTGATCTCCATCTCTCAATCCACAATATGAATCTAACCATGTGAGTGAATGTTTTGAATTCAAAAATGGGCATAAACCACTTGATTACCGGTCAATGATGTGAATCGTTAACAAGTGCGAGAGAAACCACCAATAATGACAATGGTTCTCAAAGAACTTCTAGTACAATCTATGAAGTGCAAATAAGTGATCTAAATTCGAACACTCATAGAATTGTTCGATCGAATGCTAATGATGAGAACTGGTCATCGAAGGTGAGAAACTTGCCATTAAGGGATGTAGACCTCAAGGTACTGAAGGTTTCTAGATCAAATTCCTAGATAATGAGCTGAAGTCGATAGGAAGCAACCCATCGTAGGAAATCCTGTTGGAATTATGATACAAGTGTTGTGCTTGATGGAAACTTACTCACAGGGCATTTTAGTTTTGATGAAAGGAAACCCACAATGTAATAGTTCCATTAAGATGTAACAGAGAATTGGTACAGAAGAACAAGAAGATGGAACTAAAGTCTACTAATCAGAATGAAGAAGTTGAAGGTAAAGGATGGTGAAAACTAGTTTAAGATGTATACGCAGGTCCACTTAGTCAAAACATTGTATACACGCTGGTTCACAGAACAAAAAGGGCATATACATATACACGCACTTTCACAAGAAGAAAAGCGTGTATATGTTGGAAAATCAAGGAAATTCAAGAGGAGACAATACTAGGGGTCAATACCATGGTATTAGTCAATAATATTGAGTGGAGTAACAACTATTTGATCCCATACAAGAATACCACGGGTCCTAAGTGGTTTTGGTCTGAGGTATTGAGAAACGCCTAAAACTATATAAGGAGGAGAAGATCATAAGGCTAGAGTGTGCAAGTGAAAGGGTTTCTAAGGAATACTTTTATCTGAAGTATATTTTATGTTGCAGGGGCTATGTTTTTTATTTGATCTAAAATATTTTGTGCACCTTGAATTCAATGTTGGATTAGGATCATGAGACTTGAAATGACTTATCATTGAATGATTTGATATTGGTTGGGCTAGATCTGATTATGTAAACCTGTTTTATTCTTTAAATGTCATGATTTGGGTTTGTCTGAAGTCCAGAATTGCATCAAAGTTATGAGTTAATATTTGCAGATCTATACGCTGGTCCATCTCGATAAAATCACGTCTACACACAGGTTCTACTCTTCCAAGTAGCATATATAAAAGAAAAGCCTTTTCTTCAGATCTGACTAATCTATCTAATCAGTTCTATTGTTTCACTGTTGTCTGTCAATGAAATCTTCTTAGATTTGAATGTAAAACTGAATGCATAACGAGTTTGGTATCTGATTAATTGATTGTATAAGTGAGAAGGGTGATGTCTGCTACTTCTTATGTAAATTTCTCTAAATTGACATTAGATGTTCAATATATTGCTGGTTGGTATAGACTTGAATCAAAATTTTTATGTTCCAGTAGTTTTTAAGGTATACGCAAGTTTGATTAAAGGAAGTAGCGTATACACACAAATTGGGTTTAGTAAAGTAGCGTATACATTTTGATGCATGATTTTTGAGGTTGCAGTTGGTCCTGAATGTTAATGAAAGTTTTGGGTTCAACACAGTGTTCTAGTGATAGTGATCTGACTGTTCAGATTAACTAATTATTGGTTGATGAAGTTTGAAAGTTCTGATGGGTCTAGTATGAAAATTTGATGAAACGAGAACTTCATGTGTATTGTTGTGTACCAGGACCATCCAGTCTAAAAATTTATGAAACGTGGTCCCTAGAGGAAGAGAGAAGGTTGTAAACTTCTGTAGGTCAGTGCCTACATACTAGTAAACACAATGGCTAGTACAAGAGCTAGGGGGTCGTAGCTCCCTTCCAGTAGAAGTTGGAAAACAAGAGAAGGTTGTAGCCTTCTATAGGTGGTTTCCTGCATACTGGTATGAGTCTACACCAGTACAAGATTGTAAACATATTTTCTTATTATTAAAAGAAGACAGAGATGACAACAACAGGTGATTTTCACCCACATTGGGTTTCCAACTTAAATCTTGGTGTTCATGTGTGTTGCTCATGTGTGATGGTTTATAATGTTTTTATTGCACTATTTAATAAGCTACCGATGCACTAGTTAAATATCAACACATGATAAATTGACTAAATCACAAGTTCTCTAGGTATACACTGGTTTCTCTAATCACAGTAGTGTGTGCACGCTAGTTCACTTCACAGAAGTAGCGTATATAAATCTATTTGGGGAATGAAAAATTATTGATTTGATAATACTGATTCACCCCCCTCTCTATCTTATTTCCAACATTTGGCATCAGAGCAGGTCCTTCAAAAGAATCTTGATTACTTGAAGGAAGATATTTAAAGATGAATAAACACAAAGGCATGGGATCCATCAGACCACCAATCTTCAATGGAAACAACTTAGTATATTGGAAAACAAGAACCAGAGCCTATCTACAATCGCTTGGAGCCAATGTTTGGGAAATTTTGGAAGGAGGATATCAATTTCCAGCAGCAATTCCTACAGAGTCTGCAGGTAAGAAGTAATATGAAACCAATGCCAAAGCTGTCAATATGTTATTGGGAAGTCTGTCACAATCAGAATTTGTCAAAGTCATGCAGCTCAAGACAACCAAAGAGATATGGGACAAAAATCATTCAGAGATATGAAGGAGACTCTGAAGTAAAACATGTTAAGCTTCAAACTCTCATAATTCAGTATGAAACACTTAATATATATAGTGATGAGAGTGTTGCTAGTTACTTTTTACGTATAGATAAGATTGTTAATTGTATGAAGAATCTGTGTGAAGAGATAAAGGAAGATATTTTAGTTGAGAAAATTTTGAGATCTTTCTCTTCTAAATTTGAGTCAAAAGTGTCTGCCATAGAAGAAAAACAAGATCTTCAAACTATTACTATGACTCAACTTCATGGAATCCTAATTTCCTTTGAAATGAGAAAAGGAGGTCCATCAGATATGAGAGAAACCACTTGTAAAGCGTCAGCAAAGGAAAAAGAAAAGGAAGAGCACAATGAATCAAAACACATTTCAAAAGAAGAAGATGAGGTAAATTTTGTCAAGAAGCTTCAACAAGGTTCCAAAAGATTCAAAGGTAAGCTACCTTTCAAATGCTTTGTTTGTGTTAGAGTCTTCCATTATGCTTCCAAATGTACTCATAAAGATAAATATGAAAAAGGAAAGGAATATGCAAAAGGAAATAGAAAACAGGTAGTGAATAGAAGGAGTTACTATATGCATGAACATAGTGATGGCTTATCCAATGGTGATCAAGATGAAATTGAACAAGATTATAGACTACTCATGGCTTATGACAATGATGATTTTTGGATGCCTTAGAAGAGGAATACTTTCTTGAGGAAATCACTAAACTAAAAATCTATTTAGAAGAAAATAATATGATCATAGATACGTTGACATACCAACTCATTGAAAGAGAAAAACACAATGAAAATCTAGAATGTGAAATTGTGGGTTTAAGAAAAGAACTTGAGAAGACAAAATCTCTTAATCCTAGATTTGCTAAAGGATCTGAAAATTTAAATGAAATGATAAAATTTCAACATTCTCCTTTGATAAAGATAGGTCTTGCATATACTGAAGAATCATCTCAATCACAAAAGTCGTCAGTCTCTACCAGAAGCTATCTTGATGCAATAAAGACCATTGAACAATATGTCAATTGTCAGCAAAGGCCTAAAATTACTCATTAGGTAAATCATACCCAATTTACTCTAAGGATGAATATCAGTAGAAGCTTCAACCAACATGTAAACAATGCCAAAAGATTCTATGTTCACAGAAACTTCATTAATGGGCACTGTTTTTCATGTCATAACTTTGGGCATAAGGCTGCTCAATGTGTTGCTTACAAAACCATCATGATTAGAGAAGCACGAAATCAAAGGACTGTAATAGGAATCAAGAAAAGTTCCTATAATATCGTTTATCCTCTTGAAAATGAGGTAGAATGTTCGATTTGTAACAACTTTGGTCATGAAGAATCTGAATGTAGGAGAAAATTTCGGCCATCACTTCAAAAGGAGCAAACATCATTAAATCCCAAGATATGGAGAAAGAAGGAATCTCAATCATAAATGTGTGGCATAGCTCTGTATGCAGAAGGACAAGAAAATCAATGGTACATCAACAGCAGATGCTCCAAACACATGGCAGGTGATAAAGAGAAACTTCATTCATATAATGCTTTAGAAAAGGAAAAGAATGTCTCATTTGGAAATGACACTCTAGCTGTCATTGAAGGTAAAGGTTTTGTCTTCTTGAAACAAAAGGTTAAAGATGTAAATGTCATGTATGTTGATGGTTTAAAGCATAACTTGTTGAGTGTCATTCAAATCTATGATCAAGGAAATGAAGTTGTGTTTCAATCAAACGAATGTGTGGTTCGTGAGCTTGATACACGAAAGATCGTGATCAAATGAAAGTTAACTCCAAACAACTCATACATACTCAAAGGAGGACACCAACAATGCTATCTAAGCAAAAAAAATGAAAACTGGCTATGGCATAGAAGATCGGGACATCTAAGCTTTTCTCAAATAAGAAAAGCATGTAGGCTCAAGGCAGTTCGTGATCTTCCAGATATCAACATCCCAGAAAATACCATATGAAAACCATGTTAAGTTAGTATGCAAAATAGAGTTCACTTCAATGAAAAAGAAGGATCATCAAGTAAGCCTCTTGAACTCATCCATGTTGATTTATGTGGACCAACAAGGAAAAAGTCACCTCATGGAGAAGAATACTTTATTTTATTTATTGATGATTTTTCGAGGATGTGTTGGATAGGACTACTAATGCATAAAGATGAAGCATTTGAAAAATTTTAAGCTTTCAAAGCTTTAGTAGAAAATGAATCAAATCTAAAAATCAAATGTCTCAGATATGATTAAGGGGGAGAATTCATATCAGATGAATTCTTTGACTTTTGTGAACGTCACAGAATAAAAAGGCAATTCTCCGTCGCAAGAAATCCGCAACAAAATGGCGTTGTGGAAAGAATGAACTGAATAGTTCAACAAATGGCCCGAGTGATGCTTGATGAATCTAGAACTCTTGCAACCTTCTGGGTGAAGCTACATTTTCTGTCGTGACTATTCTCAACAAAGCGAATGTTCTGGTAAATAGAAATCAAACTCCATATGAACTTTGGTATGGTAAGCCTCCTACTTTAAAACACTTTAGAGTTTTTGGAAGCAAATGTTTCATCAAAAGGATTGATGAGAGACTTGGTAAGTTTGAACCTAGAGCAGATGAAAGAATTATTCTTAGTTATTCATCCAGGAGTAAAGGATACAAATGTTATAACAAAATACTTTGGAAAATTGTTGAAAGTATTAATATTGTAATTGATGAAACATGCATAAATCCATAACAAATTAAATCAACAGAGGAATATGACAATGAGGAAGATGGGGAATGCTTTCCCGCATCAAATCAAAATTATATAGAAGAAGAAATCAATGAAGCACCAGAAGAAGATACAATAGACAGGGAAAGGACTCCATCCAGGTATGTTAAAAAGAATCATCCAAAATCTCAAATTCTAGGAGGAAAAGGGTTTGGAGTACAGACAAGAAGAACTCTTACAGGGACCTCAAGTTATCTAGAATTACTATCCTGCATAGAACCTCAGAATGTAAATGAATCTTGCAAAGATGAATGTTGGGTCAAGGCCATGGATGAAGAACTTGACCAAATTGAAAAGAATGATACTTGGGAATTAGTTCCTAGACCTCATGATAAAAATGTTATAGGAACAAAATGGATATTTAAGAATAAGTTGAATGAAAATGGAGAAGTTATTGTAAATAAGACAAGACTTGTTTGTAAAGGGTATGGTCAACAAGAACGTATAGATTTTTAAGAAACTTTTGAACCTGTTGCCAAACTTGAAGCCATAAAGATGTTTCTTTCTCTTTCTAGTTTTTAAAAATTCAAAGTATATCAAATGGATGTAAAATCAGCTTTTCTTAATGGAGATCTAGAATAAGAAGTTTATATTGAACAACCAGAAGGATTCATTCTTGGAAATGATGCAAAACTCGTATGCAAGCTCAAAAAGGCTCTCTATGGTCTAAAACAGGCTCCAAGGGCTTGGTATTACTGCCTTGACAAATATCTACAACAACAAGGTTTCACAAAAGGTTCCACAAATAGCAATTTATACACAAAGATTGAAAATGATAAACTATTAATTATTGTTGTTTATGTTGATGATATCATCTTTGGTAGCAATGAAGAATCCATGAGTCGGAATTTTGCTTCAGTAATGCAACAATAACTTGAAATGTCCTTACTTGGTGAACTTACTTATTTTCTTGGTCTACAAGTACATCAAACAAAATATGGTATTTTCCTTTCACAAACAAAATATCTCAAGCAGATCTTGAAGAAGTATGGAATGGAAGATTCTAAACCAATATGTACTCCAATGGTAACAGGAAGTAGTCTAAGTTCTAATGATGAATCACCAGCAGTAAACCAACCAACATACAAATCTATGATTGAAAGTCTACTCTATCTAACATGTACCAAACCTGATATCATGCATGCAGTGCGAATTGTTGGAAGGTTCCAAGAAAATCCAAAGGAATCACATCTTCAGGCATTTAAAATAATTTTCAAATATCTTCAAGGAAATCAAGACTTTGGAATATGGTATCCTAATGATACAGACCTGCAATGGGTCCGGCAAAGATCTGACCATCAGTAACCAAGTTTTTCAAAGGATTGGAAGACATCCCATAAATATCACTCCCTCCATCTCTTCCTCATAAAGTAGCACTCTCCCTGGCAGAACATGGATTAGTTTGGCAGTTTACAGGGTTATGGCCATCACCCAAAATGGTACAAAAATGGGTAGAAAGGAACTAGTCTGCAACAATAAACAGAAAAATCTCAATTAGGTTCTGTGGAAGAGGACACTACACCTTCCACTTTGAAACCAAGGAGGATTGAGATCTAATATTTAGGAATGGCCCATGCTTTATGGATACAAGGGGTTTGTATCTAAATAGATGGATGTCGGATTTCGACCTAGAAATGGATATACCCAATGTCGTTCCCGTTTGGGTTAGATTGCTGCATCTTCCCCTCCACTGTTGGGGAGACAATTCAGTTAAGCCATAGGAAATCCAGTTGGGAAATAAATAGACAGGTGTGAGCCAAAGGAAAATATGCACGCATGTGCTAGAATCTGTGTAGAGGTGGATCTAGGAAAAGGGCTTCCAGAAGCCATCAAAATTAAAGTGGATCAGTGGATGCATATACAACAGCTGGACTATGAAAAAATCCCCTTCAAATGCAAGGTATGTCATGAATATGGTCATTTTGCTAATATATGTACAAAAAAAAAAGATAAAGAAAATGAAAAGATTGAAGACCCAAAAAACAAATGGGGACAGGTCAAAAGAAAGAAGGCAGTCCATAAACAACCAAATCCTTCTTCTATGTAGCCCTCCATATCCTCTGAGCTCCATCCTCTACCACCAAAAGATAACAACAATTCTCTTGCTAGCCTCAATCCTTTTGAGCCACTGGATCCCTCTGTCCCCCCATCCCCCAGATCCAGATCCAGATCTAGATCCAAATCCCCTCATCACACTCCCTCCCCCACCCCATCCTCTCCATCCCCAACCATCCAAATCTCACCACCCCTAGAAAACAGAATCCTAACTAGAAAACAGTCCAAGGAAGCTCTCCCAAATGTAGAAAAAAAAAAAAAAAAAAAGCAATAAGAAAGACAAACAAAGAGCTGAGGGATGAAGAAATGACAAAGGAAATGGCATTAGGAAAGCAGAAACCTATAGAAACCTTCTTAGGAACAAACACAGGAAACGATGAAAAAAGCCAGCAAAGAGGGAAAGGAGCCATGCACCACCCAACAAGCAAATAATGATAGTGGTCTCCTGGAATTACCGAGGATTGGGATCATCCGTCAAAGAAAATGCCACAAGAGACATTCTGGCAAAAGAAAACCCAGACATCCTTATGATTCAGAAGACAAAAACAAATAGCCAAGAAACTAAAAATATCAAATAAAAAATCAGAAATTATGAAGGTGAAGCAATACAGGCAATAGGAGCATCAGGAGGTATTTGCACAATATGGAAGAAAGGAATATGGGAATTAATACACTACAAAAAAGAACAACATTGGATGCAAACGCATTTGATGCAAATCAGTACAAAAGAAAAGTATAGTGTCATCAATATATATGCCCCAAACCACTACAAGGAAAAAGAGCAACGCTAGGCCACCATAAAAGAAGCACTAAAAGAAATGCAAATAGGAAAAATAATTTTAGGAGGAGACTTAAGTTTGGTAAGAAGTGTAGAAGAAAAGTTTGGAGGCATATATCACACAGACCCATCCAGGGATGCACTAGAAGAAATAATGGAACAACACAATATTTTAGACATCCCCCCAAGCAATGGGAAATACACCTAGAGCAATAAAGAGTGGGAAAAAGCAACATAAAATAAAGGTTGGATAGAATCCTGATACAAGAAAACATAGCAGCAGTGTACAGTGCCATTAAAACATAATCATTCACACCATAGCATACGACCATAAACTGGTGGTAATAGTCATGGGCAAAAAGGAAAATCAGGGACTGCTCCCATTTAGATATAGTTCAATTTGAGACAGCAATATAGAAATCAATGAACTAATTAAGGAAGCATGGGAGCCAAGAGTATTAGGATCACCACAATATATTTGGGAGACAAAATTAAAAAATGAAAGAATCGAGTTAAAGGAATGGGCAAGAGCAAATGAAATTAAAAATTAAAATTAAAAATTAAAAGAATTACAGCAGAGAATGGATAACATGCAAATGAAAAAGAAGGCAGAGAAGAAGTCAAGCAAGATTATCTAAGAGAAAAGGAAATCTTTTGGGAAATATACAGGGAAAACAGGAAAGAAGAAGAAGAGGTTAGACTGAAATCTAGAAGCCCGTGGCTCAAGGCAGGGGATAAAAATACATCTTTTTTCCATAACTCAATGAAGATTAGAAGAGCAAGAAATCGAATAGAAAAAATCCAAGTGGAAAATCAAGAGGTCAAAGGTGCAGAGGAATTAAAAATTTACTGTCAGCAAAAGAAGAAATAGTTGAATATGAAGATTTCCTTCAGCACACACACAAAAAAGAGATCAAAACGCATAAATGTGTAAAGAAATTACAAAAGAAGAGGTAGTGGCAGCTATATGGAGCCTGCATCTGGATAAAGCCCCAGGGCCCAATGGATTTACAATAGCATTCTTCAGATCTCATTGGTATACAATCAGAAAATATTTCTGAAGAATAGTGAAGCATGTTTTCAAAAAAAAAATAGGAAGCAACACAAAATCCTCCTAACTCACCTTAGTCCCATGTGCAATTCCTCTTATAAGATAATAACAACAATAATTGCAAATAGAATCAAGGAAGTGCTACCAATAATCATATCTAAAAATCAAGGAGGATTTGTGCCCAACAGGCAAATCATAGATAATGTAATTATTGTACAGGAAGTTGTACACTCTAGTATGCTAAGGCAAGAAAAAGGCATAATAATTAACTTAGATATGGTAAATGGTAGCAGAAATCTGATTGTCAAATTAACCAAAGTGAGAAGGAAAAGGCGGGAATGGAGCTCTGCAACCATCAACGGTGACCTCCATTCTACTGATTGCAGGGACCTTCCCTTTGGCTCACTACAGTTTGGTTGAGGGTATTTTCAGGCTGGTAGGTGTCCCGCATCAGCTGAACAAAGAAGCACTCTCGGAAGAGGCAATATTGCAGTTTTCGCTTTCGCAAAAAGGATTTCATTTGCCAAAACCTTACCTGCAAGACCATGGACTTCTCAGTCGGGTCAATAGCCACCATAGCTTTCATATCGGGAAAGATACACGATCATTCTCGCAACTGCTGACCAGTGAGGTGGTAGCTTGGGTTCTTAGCTCGCCTAACAACAAAGACGACATACCATGGCCTATATGGCCTGCGCCTCTCCGTGGCAACAGAACTGCCTCCCACAGGCCGATGTGTGAGTGGAAACGAGATAAGGGACCTGCTCTGTCCTGGTTAACATCTGGACAAAACATGCCCTGTACAAATGTAAGAGGGCCGACTACAGAAGACCCAATAACCCTTGACATAGTGATAGAGTACTCAAAAGATGACCCTTATAAACCAGATCTTGAGGCTCCATGGGGTGGAAAAATTACAAATATCAGTGGAGTAATGGGTTTCTCATAGAAAACAACCAAACCAACAGAGCTTCGCTACAAAATGGTTGAATCATACCAACTGGGTGAAGATATGATACAAATCTTCATCAAATTGACAGGGGGCAACCACCATTGCATGAGGCTCAGTTTGGGGCTGAACAACCAAGATTTAAAGAAATAAATACATAACCAACTTGGAATACCCACAAAATACCAAAACCTGATATGCACAGGTCGTTGTCTACAGCATTTCCACACACTACAGGAGTATGGGATCAGCAATGATTCAACCATTTTTCTTAATCTGAGACTGCGTGGGGGATGCAATGGAACCAGCGCAAATACTCTAGGCTTCTTTCGAGACGCAGTCAAGGGGAAAGAAAAAATGCAGCACAAATCAGCATCAGCACCAGAGCTACCAAGTCCCTATATAGTGGAACAAAAATTGGAATCCCCAATGCTCCAAGTAACTTTGCCAGAGGTAATTGATCTACACACTGAACTCTCCATAAATGCTATCAATTGTAGATTTAATCGATTCTAGCCAAAATCCAATGCTCTACATCAATGGATTTACTTGTCATGGACACCTAACTATGATATACACCTATGTTCAAAAGGTTTCATTATTAGTTTCAACACAAAACAAGAACGTGACAATATTATCAATCAGGGGCCTTGGTTTTGGGGCAATGCTGGCCTTTTTATTACTCCCTGGTTCGTTGAATTTGATGCAAACTATATGAAAATTTCAACAATGCTTGTTTGGGTGAGGCTTCATAGCCTCCCTCTACACTTTTTCCATTACACAGTCTTATCAGCCATTGGAAATTCCTTGGGGAAATTCCTAAAAGTCGATGAAGGCAGAGTTAGCAGAGGAATCTTCTCATTCACCAGAATTTGCGTAGAAGTGGACCTGAGTCAGGGGCTACCTGATCACATTACATTGAACTATAACAACACTCTGAGGACTCAACCCCTTGACTATGAGAAGACTACATTCAGATGTCGTAGTTGCATGCAAACAGGACACCTCCAATATACCTGCCCACTGGCTAGAAAGGACCCCAAAGGAAACAGGAAACAACAAAAAAATCCCAAAGGGTGGCAGAATACAGATATGATGGAAGAAGAGGACATATAGACAAAACCTACAAGGAACCAAGCAGAACCTGATATAAATATGGAACAGAGTTGTACACAGGATGTAAATACCCCAGACTCTCATCTAGGGCCAAACAATACACATCATCGTCAAGAACCACAACTGGGAGTTAGTAGCATAAAAAGAACTCATGGATCTGAAGGATCAAAATCCGACAAATAATTTTCATTGAATACTTAGGATAACCAGTTGGCTATCATTGCATCCACTCCCGACTCTGAGGGTTGGCAAAGGGTGGAGAAGAAGAAGGGCAGAAAAGTATAGGCTTGCTGGTTTTATTTTATTTTCCTTTCATTTGTCATTTGTCCTCTTCATGGAAAGCCATCTGCATAAATTAATTAATTAATTAATTAAAAAAAAAAAAAAAAAAAAAAAAAAAAAAAAAAAACTAAAAAATAATATATATATAGATATATATAGTATATATATATATATATATATATATATATATATATATATATATATATATATATATATATATATATATATAATATATAATATATATATATATATTATATATATATAAATATATATATTATATAATATAATATATATGGAAAATGCATTTGATAGGGTCAGCCATCCATATCTCATGGTTGTTCTTTAGAAATAGGGTTTCTCAAGAGAAATAATAGAAATCATCTAGGCATGCATCTCCACCCCTTGGATTGCCCCCCTCATAAATAGAAGGCCAAGTGAATTTTTTCAAAGCACAAGAGGACTAAGGCAAGGATGCCCTCTCTCACCCTTCCTATTATATTATAATGGCTAAAACTCTAAGGAGAGATTTGGAAAAACAAAGAAAAGAAAGAAACATTACATGACTCAAAATAGCAGAAAGAGTAAAAACAATCAACCACTCAGTTTTTGCGGATGACACCCTGCTGCTGGGAGGGGCATCAACAATAATAGCAAGAAGGTTCGAAAAAAAATTAGATGATTTTTTACAGGTTTCAGGTGGGCTTCTAAATAATACAAAATGCAGAATATATGGATGGAACACCCCCTTGCCCAGAATCATGCAAAGGATTTCACAAATATTAGAAATCCCAGTACAGGAAAAATGGACCCATTTCTTTTACATGGGACTTCCAATCTCAAAAGAGAACATGAAGGCAGAAATATGGACTAAGCATATTGAAAAAATGAAAAACAAAATTCAGAGCTGGGGTATGATGTAGTTAAAGTGGTAGGAAGGGTTATTTTAATCAAATCACTCCTTGCAACACTACCTATCTACCAATATGCAATAATCATGGCCCCAACAAGTGCACACAAACAAATGGAGTTAATCATAAGAAGCTTTCTATGGTAGGGGGGAAACAAGAAAATAAAAAATTCAGCTTGGTGAGGTGGGAGAAAGTAGTGCTACCTTACGAACAAGGAGGCCTTTCTAAACAGATACTTGGACTCATGAACACAGTCCTGGGAATGAAGATAGTATGGAGATTTATCACAGGAAAAGAGAGCTAGTGGAAAAAAACTCTCATCTCAAAATACATGGATGGTTCAAGGGAAAGATTGATCAATGGAAATATCCCAACAAGACAATGTACTCAAGCTTGGAAGCTAGTAAAAAAAAAAAATTCCTTTAATGAGTATCTACATCTCTAAAACCCTAGGCAATGGAAAAACAATATCAATATGGGAGGACAGAATCATGGGAAAAGAACCATTGAAGACTCATCCAGAAATAGAAGGCATCCAAGGGTGGATTAAAGGAAAAGGTATTAACACTCTATTCTCATTTTCTCTATGGAACCAAAAGGATTGGCAAGACTGGAAACTCTCAACAATACCTGCAAATCTGGAAGGGCAATGGAGCAAAATTAGGCAGCTCCTAAAAGGGCAACACCAATCAACTATGATGAAGAAGATGGATACCTCTGGGATCCTAGTGGTGGGCATTACACAGTCAAGACGGGATACAAAATGCTACAGGAACAACCAAACAAACAAGATTGGGACCCTTGGAAAATAGCATGGAAATTTGAAAGCTTGCCTAAGATCAAAATGTTCATCTGGAATCTTTTAAAATGGAAGATATTAACCAGTGAAAACTTAAAAAAAAGGTTTCCAAGGTCCATCAAGATGTCCATTATGCCAACAGGCTGAAGAAAACATTCAACATTTATTTCAAGAATGCATTTTTGCCAAAGAATGTTGGCAATAGCTTATAAGCCCCTTAGAAATAAGAATAAATTTTGAAAAGTTGTTGCCGGACTTTCTACAAACACTAGAGAAGGCCTATCCATATACAACAAAGAAGAAATTCACTATTCAAAGAATATGGAAATGCATCCCAGCATTACTATGCTTGGAAATTCTTGGTTGACAAGAAATAAGTGCATCTTCAAAAACCAAACTCCAAGAATAGGGAAACTCTCTAAAAAACGTGGGGATTAACTTCTGAAATCCTCAACTTTAAAGGAACAACACCAACATATCACAACATTCTACAACAAGAAGAGCGAGATTGGCTCAGCAAAGCCATACTAAATAACAATGGACAAAAAGGACAAAGGAAAGCAAACTCGGGAAATATTTGGAAAATAAGAGTGAGTGAAGAGGAACTAGAAATTTGGAAAAAAAATCAGAACAAATACTGCTTCTACTTTGATGGGGCCTCAAAGCATAATCCGAGAAAGGCATGGGAAGGAGGAGTAATCCTTGATCCTAATGGGAGAGAAATTATCACATATGAATGGGGACTTGGACAAATCTCAAATTATAAGGCTGAAGAATATAGCCTGTTGATGGGATCAAGAATGATAAAAAAAAGAGAAATACAAAATCCTATAATAATAGGAGACTTAACCATAATAATAGAGGCAATGGCATGAAATAAAAGCCCAAGTAATGAATTCATGAACAAAATTCTCAGAAGAATCAAGAAGAACCTTGAAGACTCTGGCAATGCAATCTTGAGACATGTCTTGAGAACACATAATCAACAGGCAGATTATTATGCAAATCAAGCAGTGGAAAAAATTGAAGGGAATATTCGTGAAAATCAGGAGGAATATCACAACTCAGTCCCATAATAATAAGCAAAAGATCATAAGTATGGGGATCCCCAAAAATAAGGAACAAAGCACAATGATCAAAGAAACAAAAAATAAATCAATAGTCAAAAATCATCAAAGGACACTCCACTGCAAACAAAGGCAAAAAGTCACGAGAATGCAATGGAAACAACTCAGTAATTCAAAAATTCGCATGAGTATAGGAAGGTAGCAAGATTACAATCTTGGTTACGAGAATCATGTTGTAGACCACCCCATCAAAGGCAGTCACTGTAGTGCTCAGAAATGTTATAAAAGCATAAGGAAATTGAATGTTTCAAGCAAAAGTTTCATGCAAATTTGTGCTCACACAAAGTTTCTCTACTCCCAGTTCATTGATCAGGGTCGTCGCCCTCTCCAAGCCCTTCGCAAAAATCTATTACCTTCCCTGCCTTTCTGTGAATTAACTCGCATGGAGTAGAGTATTCATATCACGTTGGTGGATTGTTAAAGGGGAGCGAGAGCCGTCTGATCGATAGATCAACAGATCTAATGGACATCGCATGGGGAAGGCACGCGAAAGAAAACCAATGAAAAGGTGGTTTTTATACAGGAAACAGTATTTTGGGCGAGAAAAAAGTAGTAAGCGGTAATCCGAATTGGGCACCTGATTCCATTAACTACTCAACACATAGTAGCGGAGGAGAGAAGAAAAACAGCTTTTCAGGCGGGTAACCACCGTGTAAGTGGTCGACCCGAAATCATTGTCAGTCGTCGGATCTAGTGGTGATGATCAACGGTGGAGGATCGCCGATCATTTTGTTGACCAGGTGAAGTCACTACCGTCGGATCTAAAATCAAATAAACGACAGAGAGTTAGATTCGATGGAGTAATGGACGGTAGAAATCAGAGTGGCACAGGGAAATGCGATGAAGTATGGACTATCAGATTGGAGAGCTGGCAAGGAATGGATGTGCCGATATGCAATGGGTCGATACTCTGATGGTCGATGAAGTGCCGATCAGAGATCGAATAATACAAAGGAGCAGTGCTCCCCCGGAAGGCATTAAGATGAACTCGACCTCAATTCTATTATGTCACATTTAGAATAGCAGTTAGGAAAGCGCAGGACAAAAGAAGTGTGGATAGCAACAGTGAAGGAAGCAGTATCTCAGGCAAAATAAGACTCAGGAAGCATGGCGATGCAGAAAGAAGAGATCATGGATCTAAAAACCAAATGAAAGCATCTAGAAGAAGCAGTGGCATACCACAAAAATAACACAATGAGCAATGAAGGAGAGAACTCGGTCAATTATGACAAGAAGAACAATCCAACATAGGAACAATCAGTCTACAAGCCATGAAGAAGTTACAGTGAATCTATGATTTGTAAATTTACTTTCCTAGTAGGTCAGTTTGTTAGGAAGTATTCAAGAATAGTCATAAAAATTCATGAAATTTTGAACTCAAGCATAGGAGATGGGACTGCGCTCCCATCTCATTGCTCATTTTACTATCATGCTATAGTCGATTGTAATAGGAGCTTGCTCCAACACAGCTTTTGGTAATATATCAACTACCCGGCCTTGTTAAAAAAAAAGACCCATTGCTTTTGGAAGTAGTACAATCAAAGGAAATTATCTACGCAAACCTATTTATGAGAAGAAAATGTTGGCAATACTACATGCGCTGAAGCAATGGTGACCTTACCTAATGGGATGACACTTCAAGCTAAAAATATATCATGATAGTCTTAAATACTTTTTGGAAAAATGATTATATTCAGAAGAGAAACAAAAATGGGTCACAAAGATGTTGGGTTATGACTTTGAAATCATCTACAAAAAAGGGAAGCAAAATGTTGTTGCAAATGCACTTTCAATAAAGGATGAGGATTTGGAAGAATTTCTTTGTGTTATTTCTATTATCTAACCTGATTGGATAAACGAATCAAGGGATGAATGGACGAATATGAAGAGGTGTGGGCACTCTTTGAAAAGTTGCAGCAATATCCCAATACACCTAATACATTTAGCTGGAAAAATGAGTCGTTATGGTACAAAGATCGCTTATATCTTTGTAAGAATTCCCAACTCAAAAAAAAAAGTCTTTTGAAATTGTACACCTCCCCCTTAGGAGGGCACAAGGTATTTTTAAAAAATTACCACAAGGTCAAGAAGGAATTTTTTTGGGATGGCCTTAAATATGATATTTAGAAGTTTGTGGTAGAACTTTTGGTTTTCCAACAAAACAAAGTTGAGATAATTAAGACCCCAAGTCTATTACAAGCTTTAGCCTTTCCAAGTCAACATTGGGAAGAGGTCTCATTGGATTTTATCACAGGTTTATCCAAGTCTGAAGGAAAGAGTGTCATCATGGTGGTAGTTCATAGAATTACCAAGTATGCACACTTTTGTGCATTATCTCATCCTTTTAAAGCCAATACAATTTCTACTGCATTTATGGAAATAATTTTGAAGCTACATGGAAACCCAAAGATTATTATAAGTGAAAAAGATCCCATTCTCACAGGAAATTTTTGGACGGAATTATTTTCTTGTCTTGGTACTCAATTAGCTCATAGCTCATCTTATCATCCTAAATTTGACGGACAAGCTGAGATTGTGAACAAATGTTTGGAAGGATATCTTCGTTGATTTGTATTTGATAAAAAAACACAATGGGTTAAGTGGTTACCTCTATCTGAATGGTGGTATAACACTTCCTTCCATACTGCAGCAAAATGACCCCATTTATGGCACTTTATGGATATCATCCACCATCCATCACATCATCTATAAGAGAAAATTCTAAGGTTCAAGTAGTGGAAGATCACATCGAACATCAACAACAAGTTCTCCAACTCTTAAAGGATAACCTCACTCTGGCACAAAATTGAATGAAACAACAGGCAAATCATATCGTAGTGTAATAAGTTTTGATGTAGCAGATTGGGTATTTTTATGACTACAACAATACAAGCAAATGTCCCTCAAGCAAGCTAAGAGGAATTAAAAATTATCACCTAAGTACAATGGTCATTACAAGTTGTTGCAAAATATTGGTACTATGGGATACAAATTGGAAATGCCTTCCTCTTCCCAAGTAGACCCATTTTTCCATGTTTCATGCTTAAAGAAGGTTATTGATGACAATCTCCCAATTCAAACAGTGTTTCCATAACTTGATGAAGAAGGAAAAATCATATTTGAGCCTAAAGTAGTCATGGAAATAAGAACCTAGCAACTACAAAATCTATTAATTTCATAGTATCTCATTAAGTGGAAGAACTTACCTATTGAAGATTCCACATGGGAGGATGAGAATTTTATACGAAAGCATCTGGGACTACTCAAACATTAAGGAAGACACTTTTTTGGAGGAGAGGGGCATGTTAGGTCCCTATAATACAAGTGTATCCACCTTATTGTTAGTGTTATTGTAGCCCCCTATTGTTATTGTTGTGCTCGTGCATTTCCCATATTGTTACTTTTGTGCCCTATAGAAGCCCATTGTTATTTTTGTTCCCTTACATTATTATTGTTATGTAGGCTCTGATCATATTATGACCCCTTAGACTCCTATTTATACTAAGGAAGTCTTATCATTTGTATCATCCAATAATCTTTCATTTATGTAATGTAAAGGAGGTTGCCCCCTCGAAGAGGGTAGTTTTTAAGTCCTTGATTTATCTTTTCTTCAAAGTTGTGAGCTAATTTCATAACAAATAATGTCTCATCATTGTAACTCTGTACTTGGATCTTTCACCTTATAATTGAAGCTCGATGAGCCAACACATTTTCATGCATATATTGTGAATGTCTAAGTACTATTCTTTGAATGTTTTCTATATATGTTTCATTCACATGTACTAAGGAAATTGAACTATTTATAAGAAGATTTCGGCGTAAATCACATAAGGTAAGACATTTGCCGACGCATTTCGAACCAACCAGTGTGGTTCATCGTCAGGACAACTTGAAGAAACAGATCCAGCTCAACATGTTAAATAGACCAGAGATTCCAACGGCTAATTTAACGAATAATTTTGACTAAATGACCCAGGTCAAAATTAATTA
>APFE030249125.1:65848-82493 GCA_000404065.3 Pinus taeda
ACTCATGTGTTGGTGTGTGTGTCTATGTTATCTTGTGCAATGGATCGATAAGATTGTGAAATACACAGACACTTGAAATAATAAGAGATCACAGTAAGCAAACATAAACACAACAAAATTTAATAAGGAGTTCACCCAATCCTCCTGGGCTACATCTCCTGGTCTAGCCTTTAGTGGTGGCCTTTTTATTATGTTTTTAAAGCAGAGTCTTACAATAAGGAGCTCAATCTGAGTCTCACTTGACAGAGGATGATCAGTAGGATGGCACCTGGAATTCCCAAGTCCTTAGAGTTCACAGACTCCCCTTACCAAATTTCGACCTCACTTGGTCTCTGTCTACTCGATGTTGCCCTTACTCTGATGGTCAACTCGGCTTCTCTGTCCTTTGCAACTTTTCCTCTCTTTCTGTGTCTCTCGGCCTTCGACTTCTACACTGCTTCTCTACCTCACTGTCTGTCCTATCTCTGTTAGCTCGTGGCTTTAAAGCTAGTTTGTTCCTTCAACTATTCATTTCAGCTTCCTGGCTCTCTGAATCGCCTATCGTTGTCCACTAGAACTCCTCTGCCCTGCATCATCATTGCTACGTAACACTTCACAGATAGGTGGCCACCTGTCTCCTTGCAAACTGAGTGTCTGTTCTTCCTTAACGGTCGTTTTTTCCGTTATTTCCCAGATGCCTATGAAACGGATCCTTCTATCGATTCATTGGTCAAATCGAACTTCAAATCTTATGCACCACAGTTTATTTCTCCCTCGGGTCTGGCATCCATCGGGTTGAACCTCTATCATTGATCTGGAGCCCCCAGATCCAATGGTCTTCGCTTATATCGCGCGGTTGAGTTTCTCGACCGTTAATCTGCGATGTAAGCAGTTTCTCTCTCTCCCCACCAGACATGCATCACTCAGTGTATGGAATCACTGGGTCCTCGGCCAAACCCACTTACCACCCAAAATGCCTCTGATATTCTACCGGTTTTGAGCGCGAGACCCGCCTTTTCGATTTTAGCGCTTTCCCATGTTTTTCTGGTTTTCCCTTATGACCGAGCACTCGAGGCCTTTCCTTCTCGAGGGGTTTTGCCTAGTGATATGCTATTAACGCTTTGCGCTAATCGCGTATTAGAAACAGCCTCCATTTCCAAATCTAAGCTTCCCAATTGCCATTTTTGCGCCATGCGTGGTCTCCATGGGCCAATGGTCAGCGTGCTTTGACCGAAGGTCCTCATTGCTCCATGCTAGCTGAAAATTGCCATTATTCAAAGGTTATTTATGATATCTATAAGATTTCTTGAAGTTTTTCATTCATTCTTAACAATCATGGAATTGTTTGAGGATCCAATTCGGATCATGACCTTCCCACTGAAAAAGATTTTGGACCACCAAAAGCTGGTTTTCAAGCATCGACTAAGTGAGGATACAACTTTCTCACCTATCCAATCTCTATCCATTTTGCACTGCTTGGCTTTGAACCCCTGAGCCCAATTCTAAGGTACTCAACATCTCCTCTCCGCATCGTTCTCACCTTCCTATCCAGAATTGTGTCTTCTTGCAATTCATTAAGATATTCACGTAAGAAGTCATCAATAGAAGGCAATTGACTCTGCTCTTCAGGATCTTCAATAAATGAAGGTTCAAATAGTCTCAAGTTGTCTGCATTAACGACTGAGTAGATGTGCATATAATCTGGCAAATCAAGGCGAAAAGCATTCTCACCAATTTTCTTAAGGATCCTGAAAGGTCCATACCTTATTGGTTTTAACTTTTTACCTTCACCTTGCATCTTGTCCTTGCTGATATATAGCCAGACTTGATCACCAACTTGAAAACTATGCTCCATCTGATGCTTGTCATGCCTTGCCTTGTATTTGGCCTAGCTCTTTTCCAGTTGTTCCTGTACTGCCTCATGGATCCCTTGAATTTGTTCAATTAACCTAGTTTCCTTGTCCACATCGTTCTGTCCCTCAACTGTTGTGTCCTTACCAAATACAAAATCCAAGGGAGACCTTGGTGTGAAACCAAAATAGGTCTCAAAAGGAGATCTCTGTGTGGAAGAATGTTTGGCTTGGTTGTAAGCATGTTTCACATAACACAAATTTTCATCCCAAAGCTTGGGATGTTTGCTACAATATCCCCTAAGCAACTAGATCACTGTCCTGTTGACTACTTCTGTCTGGCCATCAGTTTGTGGATGGAAAGTTTTGCTTTTCTTTAGTTTGGTGTCCATCAGTTCCCATAAACTTAACCAAAACTTCCCCACAAATCTGGTGTCTTGATCAAATATAATGGAAGTGGGTAATCCAAAATGAACCCATATATGTTGAAAGAACAATTTTGCAGTTTGTTCAGTTGTAATCTGTTTATTACAAGGTATCAAGATACACATTTTGTTGAACCTATCCACAACAACATACAGATAATCATGACCCTTCCTGGATTTAGGCAGTCCTCCAACAAATTCCATGGAAACACTTTCCCAAGGATGAGAAGGAACTGGAAATGGAGTGTACAAGCCTAGTTTCCTATTGTTGGGCTTGCTTTTAGCACACATAGTACACCCTCTTACATATCTAGAAATTGCCTCATTCATTTTTGGCCAATAACAAAATCTTTGCAGCTGTGCAATGGTTTTGCTTACCCCAAAGTGACCTGATATTAGAGAAGTGTGTGCTTCTCGAATTATCTTTACTCTTTCAGTTTGTGGAATGCATAGCTTCCGACAATGATACAAGAGTTGGTCCTTAATATGATCATCCAGTCCTTCTACTTGTTTGCCTTGACTTAAAGTTGCATATACATCTTTAAAGTCTATATCTTGAGCATATTGTTCAATGTAACTTTCATGTAATACAAAAGTATGCTTAAGTATAGTAGATGCATTTATAATGGGTCTAGATAACATATCTGCAACTTTATTATGTATGCCCTTTTCTAATGACTAAATGAAACTATTGTAGGAACCCCATCCACCTGTAGTGTCTTGATTGTTGCAACTTAGTTTGGGAGTGTAGATATTGAAGTGGTTAATGATCAGTATGGATAACTGTTTCTTTGCCCATTAAGTAATGTTTCCACTTTTTCACACTCTGTACTAATGCGTACGATTCCTTATCATATGTGGGATAGTTAACTACTGCAGATTTAAACGTCTCAGAATGATAACATATGGATTTACCTTGATGTATCAACACTGCTCCATGGCATAGTCACTGGCATCTGTTTGGATCTCAAATAGTCTTTGAAGATCTGGTAGTGCTAGTACTGATGTTGTACTAATATTTTCTTTCAAGGTGTCGAAGGCTTTCTGTTGTTTGCGTCCCCACTGAAACACCTTGTTCAATCCAATTAAAGCATGTAAGGGAGCTGCAATTAAGGAAAAGTTAGAAATGAACTTTCTCCAATATTGTGCTGCTCCTAAGAAGCTTCTAAAGTCTGTAGCAGATTTGGGTTAAGGTCAGTTTACAATGACTGCCACCTTAGATGGATCTATCTTCAATTCACCACCTCCTACTATATGTCCCAAATAATTCAAAGATGTTTTGCCAAATTCACATTTTGAGAGTTTAACATAAAGTTTTTCTCTTTTCAAAACATCTAGTGTCTGCTTAACATGCTTTAAATGTTCTTCCCATGTTTTGCTAAATATAAGAATGTCATCTAGAAATACAATAACAAAATCATCAAGAAAATGTTTGAGCACATCATTCATTATTCTCATGAAAGTAGCAAGAGCATTAGTTAAGCCAAAAGGCATAACTAGCCACTCATACAATCCCTACTTTGTTTTGAAAGCAGTCTTCCATGCATCTCGTTCTGCAACTCTGACCTGATGATATCCACTATGCAAGTCTAACTTGGAAAAATAAACAGCTTCCTTTAACTGATCTAATAGATCATTTATGCGAGGAAGGGGATAACAATTTTTTATTCTTATTTTATTCAGTGCTCGGTAATCAATGCACATTTTCCACGTGCAATCTTTCTTTCTCACCAAAACGATTGGTGACCCACATGGCGATGTTCTAGGTCTGATGAACGCCTTCTTGAGCAACTCCCGCACCTTCTTCTTGATTTCTGCATTCTCTAAAGCGGACAACCTTTACATCCCAATGTTAGGCAATGGAGCATCTTGCTACAAATTATTATCATGCACTATTTCCTTTTTGGGTGGCAGACCTTTAGGGTCTTGAAACAAGATATCATACTCTGAAACAACTTTTTCTAAATCAGCTTGTTGTTTAGCATCACAGCCCTCAAATACAATGGTTTTATCAGGTTTCTTTTCATTTACAAAAATCAGTAAAAATTGTTTGCATGAATTTACAATTCTTTTCACCTGCCCTGAGTTTATGAGAATATATTTATTCTTGATCTTATGAGCTCTTACAAAGTATTCGATTCCATCTTTAATGAGTAGATACTTGTTCTCGACTCTATAGAAAATAGATTTTCTGTCATACAAGGACTTCCTAAAACAATTCCACATATATCCAAAGGAATTATATCTAACTCAACCTCATCTACAAATGCTGACCCAAAAGAAAACTTGAGTTTTAGCATCACAGCCCTCAAATACAATGGTTTTATCATGTTTCTTTTCCTTTACAACCATCAGTAAAAATTGTTTGCATGAATTTACAATTCTTTTCACCTGCCCTGAGTTTATGAGAGTATATTTATTCTTGATCTTATGAGCTCTTACAAAGTATTCGATTCCATCTTTAACGAGTAGATACTTGTTCTCGACTCTATAGAAAATAGCTTTTTTGTCATACAAGTAAGGACTTCCTAAAATAATTCCACATATATCCAAAGGAATTATATCTAACTCAACCTCATCTACAAATGCTGACCCAAAAGAAAACTTGAGTTTGCATTATCTAGTCACTTGTAATTGTGCTTTATCACTTAACCAACCTAATGGGTATGGTTTCTTGTGAGGTGTAGTCAATAATCCCAACTTCTTTACAATTTCTTCAGAAATTAAATTTACTTGTGAGCCACTATCAAACAAAGTATCAATCTTTTGATGTTTGGAAATAACTTGAATATGAAAAGCTCATGTCTTTTTCTCTCATTTTCTTCATCAATAGTAGATTGTGCAGAATTACTAGTAGATGCTTCAGAATTATTACCTTTTATACCTGTGGCTGCAATGGTTGTTTCATCTCCTAAGTCTACCCTCAAATCTTTCTGAATAGTTGTAGTAGTCTTCTTCTACTTGCCCTCGAACTTCTTAGGTCTCAACTCCGGATGCAGAATCCAACAGTGCTCATCATCATGCCCATCCTTCTTACAGTGAGTGCATGAAGACTTGCTTTTCTGTGTAGTGTTGGACTTCCTCTCTTTCCATTTCTTCTTTCTTTTCTCCTTATTCTTGCTTGCAACGGGCTTGGATGATCCTCCAACCTCTGGGTTCCCATTCTTTCCTCTAGCTTCTAGATGTGTAGCTTGAACAAATACCTCATCTATACTAGTGGGATTAAACATGAAGATAGTGTGCCTCATGAAGCTTTGTAGACCATAGATGTACTTCAACAGAGTCTCAGGTGAGTCGAATGAGATTCCTAGAATCAAAGCTCTCTTCCTAAATTCTTAGGTGTAACCTTGTACACTTTTCTCTTTCAATTGGCGAAGAGTTTTCTAGCTCACCGTGGCTTGCTGAATGTAGGCCAATGGATAGAACTACTTTTTGATTGCAGAAACAAAGTCACTCCAGACAGAAAGAGTCTTACCATGTCTCTTCATGTCAGCTTGGGTCCTGCCTTCCCACCAAACCAAGGCAGTGCCCCTAAGGCATAGGTTGTCCAGTTGAATCTTGCTCTTGTCTGAGTCAATACTCTATACTTTGCAATAAACATCAATTTGTCTGATCCAATTGTCCAGCTTTTCTGCATTCAACTCTCCATCATATAATGGCAAATAAAATTTAACATCTAGTTTAATCAAATATGTCTTCTTTTTATGTTCAGGGCTATTAGGAGGTCTGATAATTTTTTCTTCTTTCCCTTTTCCTTTTGAGTGGTCATGGAGGAGAGACACTTCTTCTCCTTTATCTTGTTTGTAGCTTGATGATTCCTCATCTTTATGTTTTCTAAAGTCATTACACATTTCCTCTACCATGGATCTCATGGCTAGGAAACTATTTATAAATTGAGGGTCTGGGCCCACAGAACCTTCCTTTGACATTTTCTTCTGAGGATAGACTCTTCCAATTTCAGGATTAGCTTCGACCAACTCTCCTTCTCCTAATTTGAGTTTTGATATAGTTAGTATTCAACAACTAAATCCATCACAAGCTTGTCTAACCTTAATAACTTATAGCTCTGATACCACTTGATCTGAAATCACCCCTAGGTGACCTCAAGAAATTAATGAAGGTATTATAGACTCATGTGCTGGTGTGTGTGTCTATGTTATCTTATGCAACGGATCGATAAAATTGTGAAATACACAAACACTTGAAACAGTAAGAGATCATAGTAAGAAAACATAAACACAACAAAATTTAATAAAGATTTAACCCAATCCTCCTAAGCTACATCTCCTGGTCCAACCTTCAGTGGTGACCTTTTTATTATGTTTTTAAAGTAGAGTCTTACAATAAGGAGCTCAATATGAGTCTCACTTGACAGAGGATGATCAGTAGGATGGCACTTGGAATTCCCAAGTACTTAGAGTTCACGGACTCCCCTTACCGAATTTCGACCTCAATTGGTCTATGTCTGCTCGATGTTGCCCTTACTCTGACGATTAGCTCGGCTTCTCTGTCCTCTACAACTTTTCCTCTCTTTCTATGTCTCTCGGCCTTCGACTTCCTCACTGCTTCTCTACCTCACTATCTGTCCTATCTCTATTAGCTTGTGGCTTTAAAGCTAGTTTGTTCCTTCGACTGTTCGTTTCGGCTTCCCAACTCTCTAGATCGCCTACTGCTGTCCACTAGGACTCCTCTGCCCTGCATCATCATTTCTATATAATGCTTCGTAGAGAGGTGGCCACTTGTCTCCTTGCGAACTGAGTGTCAGTTCTTCCTGAACGGTCATTTTTTTCCATTATTTCCCAGATGCCTATGAAACGGATCCTTCTGTCGATTCATTGGTCAAATCGGACTTCAAATCTTATGCACCGCAGTTTTTTTCTCCCTCGGGTCCGATCATCCATCGGGTTGAACCTTCGCCGTTGATCTGGAGCCCCCAGACCCAACGATCTTCGCTTATATCGCGCAGTTGAGTTGCTCGACCGTTAATCCGCGATGTAAGCGGTTTCTCTCTATCCCCGCTCGACACGTGTCACTCGATGTATGGAATCATTGGGTCCTCGACCAAACCCTCTTACCACCCGAAATTCCTTCGATGTTGGTTTTGAGCACAGGACCCGCCTTGTCGATTTTGCGCTCGGGGCCTTTCCTTCTCGAGGGGTTTTGCCCAGTGATATGTGATTAATGCTTTGAGGTTAGCTCTAATCAGAAATAGGCTCCATTTCTAGATCTGAGCTTCCCAATTGCCATTTTTGCACCATGCGTGGTCTCCATGGGCCAACGGTCAGCGCGCTTTGATCGAAGGTCCTCATTGCTCCGTGTTGGCTGCAAATTGCCATTATTAAGAGGTTATTTCTGATAGCTATAAGATTTCTTGAAATCTTTCATTCATTCTTAACAATCATCGAATTGTTTGAGGATCTAATTCAGATCAACTATATACAAATCATGTCAATTCGGAAACAAACCAGATCTCACTTCATCAAAAAAGAAGGGTCAGCTAGTGAGCCTCTTGAACTTGTTCATACTGATTTATGTGGACCATCAAGGAAAATGTAACCTCATGGAGATGAATACTTTATATTATTCATTGATGGTTTTTCCAGAATGTGTTGGATAGGTCTTCTAAAGCATAAAGATGAAGCATTTGAAAAGTTCAAAGCCTTCAAAGCTTTGGTTGAAAATGAATCAGATCGCAAAATCAAATGCCTCAAATCTGATCGAGGGGAATTTACCTCGGATGAATTCTTTGACTTTTGTGAACAACATGGAATAAAAAGGCAATTCTCCACCACAAGGACTCGTCAACAAAATGGAGTGGTAGAAAGGATTAACAGAATTGTTCAACAAATGGCTCGTGCTATGCTAGATGAATCTGGAACTCCTGCAACCTTCTGGGGTGAAGTTGCATTCATCGTCGTCACTATTCTCAACCAAAAAATGTTTGGGTAAACAGCACTCAAACTCCACATGAACTTTGGTATGGTAAGACTCCTACTGTTAAATACTTCAAAGTTTTTGGAAGCAAATGTTACATCAAAGGACTGATGAAAAACTTGGTAAGTTTGAACCCAGAGAAATAAAGGTATTCTTCTTGGCTACTCTTCCCGAAGTAAAGGATATAAATGTTATAATAAAAGATTTTGGAAAATTATGAAAGTATTGATGTTGTGGTTGATGAAGCATGCAAAAATCCAAAATAGATAAAAACAGAAGATTATGACAATGAAGAAGATGAGGATTATTTTCCCACATCAAATCACACCGATTCTGAAGAAGAAACCAATGAAGCATCAGAAGAAGAGATAACGATAGAAGAAAAGACTCCATCTAGGTATGTTTAGAAAAATCATCCAGAAACTCAGATTTTGGGGGAAAAAGGGCAAGTGTGCAGACAAGAAGAACCATTTTCGAAGCCTCAAGCTATTTAGCATTACTATCTTCCATTGAACCGCAAAATGTAAATGAAGCAAGCAGATATGAATGTTGGGTCAAGGCCATGAATGAAGAACTTGAGCAAATTGAAAAGAATAGTACTTGGGAATTAGTTCCTAGACCTCATGACAAGAATATCATAGGAACTAAATGGATATTCAAAAACAAGTTGAATAAAAATGGAGAAGTTATTAGAAACAAGGCCAAACTTGTTTGTAAAGGATATGCTCAACAAGAAGGTATAGATTTTGAAGAAACTTTTGCACCCCTTGCTAGACTTGAAGCTATAAGAATGTTTCTTGCTCTTTCTAGTTTTCAGAAATTTAAAGTATACCAAATGGATGTAAAATCTGCCTTTCTTAATGGAGACTTAGCAGAAGAAGTCTATATTGAACAACCAGAAGGATTCATTCTTGGAAATGATGCAAAACTTGTATGCAAACTCAAAAAAGCTCTCTATGGTCTAAAATAGGCTCCAAGGGCATGGTATTACCGTCTTGACAAATATCTCCACCAACAGGGTTTTTCAAAGGGGTTAACAGATAGCAATCTATATACAAATATGGACACTGGTAAATTGTTAATAATTGTTGTGTATGTCGATGATATCATTTTTGGTAGCAACGAAGAATCCATGAGTCATAATTTTGCTTCAGTAATGTAGCAAGAATTTGAAATGTCCTTACTTGGTGAGCTTACCTATTTTCTTGGTCTACAAGTTCAACAAAATAAAGATGGTATTTTTCTCTCACAAACCAAATATCTCAAACAGATCCTGAAAAGGTATGGCATGGAAGATTCTAAACCAGCATGTACTCCAATGGTAACTAGATGCAGTCTTAGCTCAAATGATGAATCAACAGCAGTACATCAACCAACTTACAGATCCATGATTGGCAGTCTACTTTATCTAACAAGTACTCGACCTGACATCGTGCATGTGGTGGGAATAGTTGGAAGATTCCAAGCAAATCCAAAGGAATCACACCTTCAGGTGATCAAAAGAATTTTCAAATATCTTCAAGGAACACAGAACTTTGGCTTATGGTATCCTAGAGATACTGATCTTACATTTCATGCATATACAGATACAGATTGGGTAGGAAGTGTTGATGATAGAAAAAGCACTAGTGGTGGTGCATTCTCTACGGGTTCCAAGTTAGTGTCTTGGTTCAGGAAGAAACAAATCTCAATTGCATTATCTACAACTGAAGTAGAATATGTGGCTGCATCTTGCTGCACACAACTACTTTGGATGATGCAAACCTTGCAAGACATTCAGATCACATGTACTCCACCCATCCCCATTCTATGTGATAATACAAGTGCCATCAGTATTTCAAAGAATCCAGTCATGCACTCCAAGACCAAGCACATACCCATCAAATATCATTTCCTACATGAACAAGTGCTTGAACAAAAGGCCAAATTGGAGTATGTTCCTTCCAAAGAACAGGTTGCTGATATATTCACTAAACCACTGCCCAGAGAGACATTTAAATATCTCAGGCAAAAGCTGGGAGTAGTTTTTGCATCATCCTGCTGTTAAACCCTATTTTTCAGAGAAAGTTGGTTATACGTGAGTTTCATGAAGCGTAGTTGCGTACATACGCAAGTTTCTGTGGGCACAGTTGGGTATATGTTGGTTTAAAGAAAAGCAGAAGGCCAGACTCAGAAAAAGGGATCCACTATGGTTCAGTCGCTTATCTGCTCTGTTTGATGATGTATGGCACAGGTTTAGGGGGAGCATATGCTTCTAATAATGCATTGATTGGCATTATCTTATAAGATCTTGGTACAGATCCGCATAATTGTCTTGATTCAGGTGACTCTTTTCATGATGGAAATATACAAGTTGTTGATGTTGCTGACAGAGACTTATGGTACAAATAATATATGGTGTATGATAGTTGATGACTATCATGGTCTTGTTTAGGTCCTTGGTCTAAATGTCATGTATATGTTTTAAAGACCCATGAGTCATATGATGTAATTTGTACCCCCACTATGCATGGGAAGGATGATGTAATAATTTCTATTTCTGTCATGTATAAACTTTTGGTATATCCCCACTTGGTTGGGAGATGGATGTATGTATGATTCATTGGTGATAGCAAGGTCATTTGTGATGTATGTAGTGATGTTCTTCTTTTAGAACATCTTTTTGCAGACTTTGCTTATGCTCAGGGGGAGCATGGACTCAATCATGGGAGCTCAATCAGCACACTTCAGCATGTCAAAGAATTGAGCATGCACTCAGGGGGGAGCATCACCCTTTGCCCTTGATGTCAAAGGGGGAGAGTGACTGGTGTGGTTGTTGCCATCAAGTCCAAAGGGGGAGATTGTTGGCATTATGATGTATGTTTTGTACTTGATGGCAACCCACTTGTAGCAGAACAACTCACCTGTATATAGTACCTAGATGAATCTACAGAAGGGATATCATATGTGACATAATACATGACAGTAGTGTTTACAGATGTGATGAAATGCAGGGCAGCTTCAAGGAATCAGTTCAGAAGGCATCTCACTCAGATGAAATTATAGTAGGTAAACAACAAAGATCAGTCTTCACAACATGAAGAAAAAGAGGTATACACAGGTTCACCATTGACCAAGCTGCGTATACACGCAGGTTCACTGTATACAAGCCGCGTATACGTACACACACTTTCACAGAAGGAAAAGCGCGTATACCTTGGAAAACTAAATTTTTGGTGCAAAGTATTTGGTCCATGGTATTTTGATCCATGGTATTGGTCCAAGGCATCGGGTCTGAGGTATTGACCCCATATATTTGGTCCAAGGTATTGGTCTTAAGTGGTTTTGGTCCTTGGTATTGAGAAAGGCCTACGATTATAAAAGGAGGACAAGATCATTAGGCCAAGGTGTGCAAGTATTGAATATCCGATGAAGTGTGAGATCTAATATGTAGGTTATTGGCTTATGTTGTTGTGCTTGATCTGAACCAAGGATGAAACTTAGCATCTGATGAAGGATAAGATCTAATGATGTATCTCAAGGCTTGAAGTGAAATATCTTTATGTGGTTTGATCATTTATCTGAATAAATGACGCATGTTGTAGTCTGTAAATATGATGATCTGGGTATGACTGAAGTCTGGAATAGTTGTAATGTTTAAATCATCATTTATAGATTTGTATGCAAGTTCACTTTAGAAAAAGAGCATATATGTTGGGTAGCGGAAGCCTAGCGCAATGGTTAAGGGGTGCGGAGCCGGACATTTTGGGTAAAGTTAAGGTAAAGACTACACTGAACACACGGAGCGTGATTTGTAATAGGTCAAGTCAAAAGATAGTCCGCCCGAAAATAATGTAAAGAGATATAAATAGAGTTGGCCCACGCAGGGGTCACGATCCAAGGAAGGGTATAAATAGAGTGAGGCTCTATGGGGAGAAGGCAGATGTTTTTGGAGAAGAGGAATTGTAATGGGTTCTAAAAGAAGAAAGTTTGAAAGCGTCTATAAGTCCGAGTCGGGGTTTAGGTAGTAGCTAGAGGCTCTGCAGCTGTGTGTGCAGAGGCCTAGAAAGTCCGCAACTGTCTATAATAAAGAAAAATTTTCTTCTATAATTATGTATTATCGTGCATTTGTCTTTATGGTTTACCTTTCTATATATGGTTAATGCAAATGTGATGAATGTATGTGAATTTGGGTTCATTTTGTGCACGAATAAATTATGTTGATTAAATGTTTGCTTAAAGACCCTGTTGAATAGTTATGAATCATAACTACTTCCTTCAAGTAGAATAGCGCATGAATAAGAAAATTATAATCACCCTGGATTAGCGCGACTATCAAGTAGCACGGAGTTATAGAACAGCGCACGAACCCTCCAGTACACATCTAGACATCCCTAAGGTGCGGAAACTCGGTTTCAACACTCTCCCCTGCTACCTCAGGTAAGACCTCAGTCCTCGCTCCACGGGTTGTTGCCGAAAGGGCCGGTAGTTGCAGGATCTGTTTAGCTAAATAACTCTTCCAAACCTGGTTCAGGCCCAAACAAGCCAACAAATGGTTCCATTGTCGGGACCGAGATCTGCCTAAGGAGTGTCTAATGTGGGAACATTGGAATCCTACGAAGAAAGAACTCAAAGATTGGTGGGATCTGAAGCTTCGCGAGTTCGCGGTTCAGGAAAACAAAAATTCGCAGATGTTGGAGGAATATTGGTTAGATCCCTATATATTCACAGACATACATGAGATTTTCTTCGTAACATTCCTGATAGAATTATATGAGTGGATCGCGAAATTAGCTGATAGCGTGGGGAGGTGCAGATTGGACCAGCCCATAGTGTGGACTCCGGAGCTGGTGCGAGGGCTGGAAGCCACCACAGATAGACTTGCATGCGTGGTAGACCACTGGTTAGATCAGATCATTGGGGGATTTATCACTAAATTCGCGATAGATACAACCGTAAGTTATAGCGAAGCAGAAAGGCACTTTCTCCAAGTACCGTGAGGTAGGTGCATCAAATCATTGAATACTTAGATTAAGATGTTGTTGTGTGAGAAATAGATTTTTTGCGTGTATTGATGTCTGCGGTAACGCGGAGCAGAAAGGGGTATCGAAGAACATAAGGAGTAGAAAACAACCTGTTTGCTTCTATCTCACGGGAAAGTGAGGAGGATCTCGTTAGGTTCTCGTCATGGAGTACGGTCTGATTGATTAAAGAACGCTTCCCACTGATACCACCTCCATCTACACCGCTACCCACTTCACCTGCGTCGAGTCCATCCACACCAACACCTTCGCCACCTCCTCCACAACCAAAGGCTAGGATGGTGACCACAATCAAGTTACCAACATTCCAGGGAGTAGGGAATGAAGAGACAAGTCGGTTATAGTTTTTGATAAAATCTGTATGGGATGCGCAAGGTATAAAAGATGAGAACATCAAGAATGATACGCTAGTCAGTGCACTACAGGACCGCGTGCTAACGTGGTATATAAAATACTCAACTGACCATCCAGGTGAGGGAATAGCGGCTGGCCAAAATCTGAAGCCTATTCGGTCATTGGATTCAAGGAGATAACAATGTTGCCTAGCGAAACTTTGTGGGATCTAGACTAGATATTGAAAAGTACTATTTGTGAAGCTAACATGACTTTAACAAATGGGCAGCATTGTGCGTGGTTTGTGGCATCCTTAACACCCGAGTTAAGGATGGCTTTGTCACAATATAAGATCTCAACCCAAGACGAGGCACTGGAGACAACAATGAGGTTACAAACAACCCCAATACTGGACCCAGGGTTGGGAGTTCAGCAAATCCACGCGCAACTTCAAAACTTAAGCCTGGAAGTGTAGAGACTAAAGTAGGGAAGAATGTCCCGACCAAAGGTACGCCCAGAGGTACGCTGTATCAAATGTAAGATCCCAACGCATGACAAGGACCATTGCCTAGTTTTCTTGAACTATCTGGCAGGAGGAGGTACAATGACGTTAAAGGTGGAGGTACAAGCAGGGATGAGTGCTTTGCCTGTACTCTGGTGCGCCATTTTCTAGGTAGGAGGAAAGCATGCCATGGATAGCCGCCACCTATTGTTGAACTTACGACAACCCTCTCAACACTTATTTTGTAACTTTTGCAGAACGATGGGTCACGAGGAAAGGGATTGTTGCATTTTGAGGGATCGACCTCCTACATATAGGATGCAAATAGAAACGCGCGGACAGGACCCAGTTGCACCATTTGCACGTGGGGGATTCCTAATGCGTGGACAGGGTCGTAGGGGATGGGGGCCTGGACAGGGCCGTGGACAGTTGATCTGTTATAATTATGGTGAACAGGGACATTACGCTCGGAATTGTGCGAATCCAACTAAGGCCTGTTGTCCGTCATGCTACCAGTTTGATCACGATGCAGTCGATTGTCCTATGTTGCTCGCTCAATTACGGGAAAAAGGAGTGCTCCCAGCCGGCCCCACCCAGAATGTCCAAATGATGAAAGCCGAACCCCGCACTGAAGACCCCAACATAAACATGATGCTCAAAAGCAGCATAACTACAAGGGAAGATAAGGGGAAGAAGTTGGAAAAGGACACGTGGGTTCGGAAGGCTCCCGACAACCAAAATTTGATCTGGTGCAAGCAAAGGAAATATTTTTGGAGGCTAAGAAAAAAATTTCAGAAGAATCAACTTCGGGTAGTAAAGGGCAACCTGAACTGGACCAAGAACAGTCTTTTATAACTACCTTCTTAGAAACCTGTATGAAGCTCCTGAGGGATGTTAATGCAGTAAAAGGGTTACAATAATTAATAAATAGATGTGCTGGGGTAGATGAACCGCGCCTGATTCGCAAATTGGGAAAACAAGTTTTGTGTACCGGTCGAGAGATGCGACTGGCCGCCTAGATTGGTGACTATGAGATGGGTCAGATTGTGTTAGATCTGGGGTCCGACGCAAATGTCCTACCAAAGTAGACCTGGGAACGCATGGGTAGGCCTACATTGTAGTGGTCCTCGATCCAATTACGAATGGCCAACCAACAAAAGATTCTACCTATGGGAAGGTTGCAAGGGGTTACGGACATCGATGGTGCCAGCATGCAAGAAGATTTTGAGGTCATTGAAATCATGGATGATAGTAATCCATATCCAGCATTACTAGGGATAGATTGGGCAGCAAATATGAACGGAATCATCAACCTCAAGAAATGAAAAATGATCTTTGAAAAGAATTATCTTCGAGTAGTGATTCCATTGGACCCAGCTGAAGGAACACGTTATACCGAACTTGTGCTTGACGACGACAATGATGGGGAACTGGACTGTATCTATCAGCTCACGGCGTGAGATCGGGACAGGATGAACCCAACTATGAATTTACGACTCCCATGGGACCATGATAGCTCTTGCACGTCAGATTCAGATGAAGAGGTTGAATGATGGCAAAATCGACTGCACGAAGTAACTACATTGAATTGCAACAGAATGGTTGTTGTAGGGGCCGTAGCATCATCTGCAAAAGAACTAGTTGTCTCGGTGAAATCAAAACTTGGTACACTGAAGGTATTCACATCTCGAAAGGTTCGAACATCGACAAAAAAGGCAGGCGCGGCTAAGCATAGCATAAGGCGCGGCAGTCGCCATCACACATTAACACCAGTAGCCAGACAAACTACAAAGAACAACCCACAACAACTAGGATCGCCAAAAGCTGACCATGGAGTCCATGGAAGCCCAAGAGATAGCATACATCACAGTGGTACGCTAACACGATTTTCCTGGATGTTGCGGATATTGCGACCTAGATGGATCTGCATTAGGCAATGGAAGAGAAATCACTAGAAGCTGGGTAGCTACCAGTCGGCCCTCTTTCACCTAAGATGACTTAGACCCTTGCGGAATATTTCTAGGAACAACCGAATTAGGACATGGCTATTAAGACAACACACACAGTCGTGGCACAAAACCCTGGTTGTCCAAGCGCTTGGACGATGCTCGTAGCCCGGGGCGACAAGGATGGTACGGATCCGCACTGACAGTGCAGACACCTGACTAGTCGTTAAGGCCACAGTCTCAGTGCCCCAAGCAGCTAAAAGAAGGCACGGGACTATAAAAGAGTCTGCAAGAAGCCGATTTGGCTTAACGAGTTATGCCTATACCACTCTGTCTTCTCGATCGCAACAGCGGTTGCTGAGTTATGCTACCACACAGCCCAGTCGAAAGATAATTGTTAGCACTTCTACCCATAACTAAGACGTGACGGTACGGAAAGAAGGAGCCAATGGTGGGTCATTAAGACGAAAGTTCCAAGGTGGATCCATTAAGATCAACCGAGGGAATGTTGGTACGATACTAGAACATAAGAAAACGAAGTTGTTCAGGGTGAAGGTCTCAATTTATGACTGCGGGAGTATATAGGCACATTGGCACTATACATCAACATCGAGCAGCGTGCATCCGGTGATAAATCAACCTATGGCTAGAACTC
>APFE030249138.1:27139-48759 GCA_000404065.3 Pinus taeda
ATCCATATATAGATATTTGCAGGGGGCGAGTCAGCTTCTGGGATTTTGATTAGTGTCATTTCACTGATAGTTCTTGGTTCCACTTGGAGATTTCATGATCTCTTACTCATCCCTGGGTGAATTTAGAGAGGCAAATGTCATATGAGTAGTTTCTAGAAGATTTTTTGAGTTTCCACTTAGCAAACTGCCTCTGCCATTTGTCTACTCTCACTCATCGCACCCTACAGAAGGGCTTTTCAGTATGCATCACACCCCCTGTGGTGAGATGCATCGCACCCTCAACATGGAGCAGTCAGTATGGTCCAGTTTTGACCAATTCTGAGTAGTTTTTCAGGGAGAACTTCTGGGAAATGTTGTAATCAATTGACCTTGATCCTTTAGAGTATGAAACAACACTTTTAGGGGTTTAAGAGCCCTTAGTTTATCGACATATGTGATTGGGGTCGCAATGCCCAAATATGTCTATAATAGTTGGTCATGGTTGTATTGTATGATTGGAAATTTCACTTTTAATATAACAGAGACAAAACATTTCATGCATATGTTGTTATTGTATTTCAACTATCTTGGTTACTCTAATGATATATGTATCTGTTTGCTTACGCATGCATGTATGGACTCTTTCTGTATAAGTATGTACAAATCTTACTGAGATGTGATGTTGGTTTAACACTTACTTGCTTTCCAGTTGGTGATGCATTTTCGCTCGTGTGTTCCCTTCCAAGCCACATGCTTCCACAGGTTTCCAAGGTGCGCACTCACCTCATTTTCCATGTGTTAGAATCGTTCATGCACCTTCCTTGGCTTGCCATGCATGTCACACCCTTGCTACCAATAAGGAAATCTTACTTTCCTCTGCGTGCAACCACGGTCAAGGCGATACCGTATGACCCACTACTGGGACTCCTACACCAAATGGTCTGAGGTCTAGTTGGGACTTCTTACCAGGGAGATCCCTTGACATGTTGGCGGGTCCAGCACCGTCAACATAAAGATAATACACCTTTTGATGAGTTATGGGCTGAATGTATCTTGGAAGAATCTAGGATCAAGGCAAATGATGACACCGAATCAAATGAAAGGTCTCAAGCCTTATTGCAAGGACCAAGAAGATGAATAAATGAAAGTTTGTAAAATCTAAAAGAAAGCCAGATATATCCAAGATTCAATGCTTTGGATGTAATGGGTATGGACACTTTAAGAGGGATTATCCAAACAAAATGAACAACAAAAGAAAGGAAAGAAGTTAAGCTCACATAGCTGAAGAAAAAGGGAGAACTTGAGAAGAAGCCAAAAGAATAAGATCCCAAGGATATTTATTATTAAAGGAAGTTTCATCCCTACCAGGTTATGCAATTTTTCTTTCTTTTAAGTATATAGTAGAGTAGGATGCATTATTGCATTCTCTAGAAGAGTCTTGATTTTTGTAAAAGAATGACATATGATAGTAGAGGAATTAGAGTCTACATAATCAAGTTGCTTTGAAAAGTCATCTAGTTGTTAAAGAATTAGAAGATTGGACAATATTTCATATTATAGTTCATTCAATTATTTTCTAAAATATTGTTATAGGTAGTCATTTTTCAAACAGGGTTCATCAAGATCCAATAAGAACCATCATTTAGGGAGGTTCTTGGAAAAAGCATTATGACTGGTTATATTCCATATAGTACGGAAACAATACTCTTGAAGGATGAAGGAATGAAGCATGAAGGGCATCATGAAAGTTTCTCTACTCCTAAGAAAATAATCCTATCTTTGACAAGTATAAGAATTAAGCTTGTTCAAGAAAGGACATCTAGATGGTTATTTGGAAGCAAATAGACCATGATTCTCTCACAAGATAACATGGAATAAAAATAATAATATTGATCAACATCAAGTATATCCAAAAGAAATAAAGGGAGTTAACGATGACAACTCCAAGGAAGATATTATATCTTAGTAATCGAACAAGTAATCAAGTTCGATCCATGGGCACCTAGATTAAGATGAGTGCATGGAGAAGGATTCTTGTACAATATGGAGATGGAACATGTGAAAGGATATTGATCTCAAAGACTCAAGTAAGATAATATTTTGATGAAAGGGCTATCATGATAAGGTAAGTTTGATATTAATATTTTGATATTGGTTATCTGGTTGACATATTGTTTTGCTACTTGGAAGGATGTTGAAAAAATGCATAATGATAGTTGAGGCAAGTTTAACTATTGGTGTTGAACTTGATTCAAAGAAAATATGGATTAAGTGAATGATTTTGAAAATCCTTTAAGAATTATGTAGTCAAGATGTTTACATCATCATCTTGGGATTGAAAGGTAGCAGTTTAATGAAGATAAATTTCATGTTTAGAGGAAGTTATGGTTAACTCTATTTTTAGAAGGTTCAACACAATGCCTTCATTGATGATGACTAGAGGAAAGTGATATGAAAGGTTGATGGCATGAACCCTGTCACAATATTGAAGAAAGAAGACGAGCCCAAATCATTCAGGAAGAAAGAAGCTACATTTGATGAGATATAAAGGAAGTAACGATCCATGTGACTATCTCCAAGAAGAACTGGTAGTTGATACACTTATGAAGATAAGCTAAAGAGCTTGTGGTTATAACTTCCCAATTAAAAGGAAGTAAGGCATATCCTTTATATTTGAGAGGGATTTAGAAATATCCTTAAATGTTTAAGGAGAAGCAAGGATCTATTTCTTGATAAAGTGGAAATGAGGATCCCCCCTAGTTGAGAGGGAGTGATAATGGACATTGTATTCTTTTCTATCATGTGTTATGCACTAGGCTAGGACTGACAGTTGTATGTCTAAGTGAAGTCCATGGTAGGGATAATGGAGGATTGGATAAACATATGAGATTTCCTTGAGGATAGAAAATCCAAATAGGAAGTAGACCAACACTCCTTCAAGATTGGACATGTATCCAAGACAAGAGTGGTTGAAGAGGACTGATATTCTTTGAGGATTGAGAATGAAAGATAAAAATATTCCTAAAAGGAAATATCTAGTGAACATCTGGATGGGGTATGTGCCTTGAATAGGTAGTGTGGTATCTCATGTAAATCCTCCCAACATTATGCACTGAAATAAGAAGAGCTTGTAAAGTTAAGGCCTTACTATGTTGACAATGCTAATCATAATGTTGATGCTTAAAGATGGCTTACCAATCCGACTCTTCTTATGAGAACTCTTCAGCATGAGAATATCCTTGTACCGAGTGTACAATTATGAATACCTACCTAGTTAAGAGGGAGTGTTGGAAAATGTAATTAGTTTCGAACTTCATAATTGTCATTGTACTCATGTCAATATGTATATCTTATGTTACAAGAAAAAGGAGAAAGAAAAATAATTATTTTTAAGCATGAGTTTCATGCTTCATTTTATTGGTTATCTATGTCCAACATGCATTTCATGCTCCTAGGGTTTGTTATGTCAAAATAATAATTTTTTTTTATTCAAAAGAGTCCTTGTCAATTGTATAAGACCTTGATTGGGAAAGTTGTGACATGTAAAATATATTATTTTGAGTTTAGAAAGTCCCTATAACTCTCCAAGCACAAGTCGACCTAGGAGAGGCTATTCGACATCATGGAAAGGCTATAAATTGAAGCAAATTTGACATCATTTAGCATCTATTCTATCACACAAGCAAGAAGTTTGATTTGATCAAGAAGAGGTGCAAAATACAAGAAGGAAATCGAGAAAGTCAAAGAGAAAACTCTAGTGAAGGAGAGAAGACAAAATCATGTCATTTTTTGCTCACACGTACGAGAGGATTAGGGTTTTTGATCTACTATAGGAAGCTGAAAGTTGTAGGCTGAAATTCTAAAATCACTGCAAGTCCGAAGTTTTGGAATTATAGGCCAAAATCTGAGTTTAGAGCAAACTTGAAGAAGGTTGACTGAGAGTTGACTTTTGACTTCGCGGAAGGCTTTCGTTGGAGGGCTGAATTTTTGCTTGGAGGAGGAATTCACCTAGGGTTTTGGGTCTTGTTTTTCTCATTTGAAGCATAATGTATAAGAAGAGAAGAGTTTCTTAATGGGTTTTCCCCTTGGAGGGGTTTTGCCTTGGCTTGGAGCCTACTTCTGGTGTCCTTTGTCTTTATTGTTTTTTCTCTTGATAATTGTTTGATGAAAAGATCTAATAAAGAAACATAAGAAGATAAATGAGGTTTAGAAGCAATTATTAATATTAAGGAGAATTGAATTAATAGCTACCCTACTATATTCTCCAACACGTGTCCCTAGCTAGAACTGCATCCATTCACAATAATATTTTTCTTTGGGTGTTTTAATTGCATTATGTTTTAACTCTTTTGGAGTTAGTACATGTGCAATTTGACCAACCTCATTTATTATTATGGTTCTTTAAGTGTAATTAGGCACACTTCATTTTTTATTATTAATATATTGTGCAGAGTCCAAAGGTCTGCACAATGAAAGCTTGAAAGCTTTCTTTGCAATCTTGCACAAGACTAATGGTTATTTTATTATTAATAGATTGTGTAAAGAGTGGAGCTCTACACAATGAAAGATTGAAACCTTCCTCTACATAATGGACTTCCTCTGAAGTTCCGCACATATTTTCTAATCGACAATTACCCATCATATTGTGTTTAAATATTTTTCAGCAATGATTCACCAATTTTCTAAATGATAATTACTTATTTCTCTTGTAATGCGAATGTGGATGAGAGATATTTCCACACAGCTTCCACACACCGTGTAGTATTGGTAATATTTTAATACTAAATTTATGCATATCTCCATGATGGCAGTGCAGAAAGCAATATTGTTTATGAAATCTCTTTGTACAATGAAATCTCTTTGCACAAAGCTTTAACACTAATTAATTGATTAAAGGTTGTGTACTCTGCATGGTGAAAGGTAGCAAAATATTTTTGAATAGTGAAAACTCTTTGTGTAATGAAATATCTTCACACAAAACTTTCTGCAGAATGAAATAAATAGTCAACGAAGCTAATTAAATGATTTGCATGTCGTTCAAGAAATCATATACGTGAACCAATTTCAACAATCAATTCCATGTATTTAGCTAGAGTTGCATCTATTCACAATATTCCACTTGGAATTTTCTAAATGATAGTTAGCCATCACTATGCAGTTCTTGTTGTGGAGATATTTTATTACAACCTTTAATTAATTGATTAGAAAAGTCGTGAGCACTGAAGAAGTTGATTCTACTGGAGTGCAGAAAAATCACTATTCTTTGCACTTTTATACTCGATCTTCGAGAGGTGTTTATTGACATTTGTGCTTATGAAAAGAGTTTTATGCTAAGATATTTCATTATGAAAAAAATTGTATAGTGAAACATCTTTGAGAGGTGTTTACCGACATTTTTGCTTATGAAAAGAGTTTTACGTGAAGATATTTCATTATGCGAAGATGTTTCATTGTACAATTTTTTTTCCGCACTCTGCACAACCTTTACTCAATTGACTAGTGATATTTAGAATACAGAGATATGGATTATTTATTATTAAAATATTACCAATAATATAGTGTGGGTCCATTGCATGCTTGGATATTATTGTGAATAATGATAGACATAACGATATTCACAACACAGAGATATGGATTATGTTTGTGCGGAGAGCTTTCACTGTGCGAAGAGATTTTTCCTAAGAGGTTTCATTATGAGAGCACAACATTTAATTAATTAATATGCTAAATTATAATTGCTCATTGCTTCCTAGTCTAAATATTTCACCATGAACTTCCTGTGAAATGGCAATGCGGATGTAGAGGAGAGCTATTTTTTTTACAGCTTGCACACTCTGTGTAGTATTGGTAATATTTTAATACTAAATAATGCATATCTTCATTGTGGCAGAGTAAAGGGATGTGTAGAGAGAAATAAGTGCAGCATAATCTTAGTTCATTGTTTATGAAATTTCTTCACACAATGAAAGCTCTCTACACAAAGCTTTTTGCATAACACAAAATTAACCAAACAATCTAATTAATTGATTAAAAGTTGTGAGGAGTGCAGAGAAAACTCGATACAATCAAATCTTATTGCAAGTGGCACTACATGATTTGCATGTCGTTCAAGAAATAAAATGCGTGAAGCAATTTCTTGGTTAGCAAAATTTTCAACAACCAATTGTGCAGAGGAAGCTTTCAAGATTTCATTATGTGGATGTAAAGGGATGTGCAGGAAACAATTTGTATGACCAAACCTTCATTCATTATTTTTTACACTTTCGTATATGTTACCCATCACATTAAGGCATTGTGTAGAATGCTTAATCATGATATTTGCTTACTGAGTGAAGCTTTCTTTTTGCGCATTTTGCATAAAGTTAATTTCACATCTATATGATATTATGACTTATATAAATGTCCTTATATTAAGGTGTGGAACAAGCAACGTTGACACATTGTGTAGAACACTTAAAAAATGTGTGGATTTTTAGTACACTTGTTTGTTTCATTTCATATATGCAAAGGAATTGGATATAGCATATTCGAAGGAAGGGAGCAATGTGGAGCGCGAGATTTGCGGGTGAAAGTGTATGTTTGGAGACAATCGAGTGTGGAAAATGAGGCGTAGATATAACACAACTCCAAAGCAAGTTTCAGTGTAACAAAAAACTGGTGATCATGATTTCTGAGTATGAAAATGAAGGGAATCAAAGAGCTAATGCCTATGTTATAGTTGTACATATTGTGCAACATTTATTTTAGGTTGTGAAGTGTATTTTTGCATTTTCTCTATACAATATTACATATGAGGGAGTACATAGAAAACACTTCTCAATAAAGTTATCATTGTTTTAATTGAAATGATTTTTATTAGTTAACTGGGTCAATACCACATTATACTATTTTCACTCCATTCTCACTTTTCATGATATTTCAAATTAGCATCATGTATAGGATAACGGGTTTTGATTGTGCGGAATGCGAGAGAAACACAATTAAAACTTTATTCATCCTTTCGTTTTCTGCAGAACAAATTTATTCAAATCTAAAGATTTGCCTTTAGAAATTGTATTCTTCAGAGATCTATGTCTCAGGTCCAAAATTGTTGTCAAACGTCCATTTTCATTTTAATCAATAACACAACATTAGATATAAAACAAAGTCTCAAATCATATGTTCGAAAATATATAAAAGATGTTATCATAAAATCGATATAGTGTCAAATAGTTTTAAATGGAAAATAGTTATTGTAGTTCAATCTGTAAATAACAAATACTTCAAGACATGTTTAGCTAATTAAAATTTTTGTCACACTCAAATATTTTAGATTCAAATAATACAGATCCAACACACTAGATCATATTCAAAACATAGGCATAAAAAACAAACTTGTTCAACAAAATCAGAACTGTAATACTGAGAGTTATTTCATTATACACATAAAGGGTGTGTGGGAAACATAATTAATTAATTAATATGCATATGTATAATTAAACTGAGCTTTGATTGTGCACAATGCGGTAATGCAGAGAAACTACAATGAAAAGTTTCTCCGGATTTCTGTATTATGTGGAAGAAATTTGTACAGTTTTGAAGGCATGATGCTAACATTCTATTATTCAAATATGTATGTCTAAGATCCAAAACTATTGTCAAATGTTCAATTTATTTTTAACCAATAAAAAATCATTGAATATAATAGAAAATCTTAAAGAATATGTTCGAAAATTTATAGAAACATTATCATAACATTGATACACCGCTAGATTTAGTAACAATTGTATCCAGATTCAAATGTCAATGACTATAGCCATAATTTAGACATATACAAGACCATATCCAAAACATAGTTATAAAGTACAAAATTGTTGAAAAAATTCAGAATTGTAGCAACAAGAATTGAAAATTAAATGCGTTTTTTCTCGCAAAAATTGGGACTGCGCTTCCATAAACCATAACACTTAAAAAAGCATTTGCAATGAAAACAATAATTTGTATATAGTAATTAACAAAGGTCACCATAACATAATCGACAAAGCTAAATTATCTAACATGAGCTAATAAAAAATGGAATGTCTAACTATTTGAGAACACTTACACTATGCAAAAGCATATGTTGTCACTGTGCTTTTGTTATATGTGTTACAAGCTCATGTTTTATTCAACAAATTCGTTCATCATAGTTTTAATGTAATCCCTATTAGTAGCAATTGTAATTTCCATTTTCACATTTTTATTGAATATCTTTTTCTCAATTTTCCTAGCTTCTTCTTACATCTTGGCAAGCAAGACAAAGCTCTGCTTATTGACTTTAAAAAAAGTAATTATCTAGTTGTTATTTTGTTCTGTAGTAAAATCAATGTTGCTATCAAACTCCATTGCTATTGAATGTTTTTGTCAGTCCAATTCATCTTTTAAAGTCTCTTGAAATTAATTCGGAATTGTGCAGGATGCGTGTGGGATGCGTAGACCGTCTAAGCATTGTATAATTTTTGTCACCTTGAGATAGTCGTCACTTCTTCTCTTGCATAACTTATCGCAATCAGAAATGATTTCCTCAAGTGTATTGATTCTCTACGACCATCCAATTTCTAATTGATTTATTTGATTAACATCTAGAAGCTCTTGGTTTTTCTTCGCAGTATCAGAGAGTAATGTAAGCCTTTGACTAAGAGCAACTAAATCATTGTTAATGAATTTCCTATCTTCCTTAAGGTTACTATTAACCAAATTCACAAATGTCCTAATTTCCTGTTGCAAACATGTTAAATCGAAAACTGCTTACCATGCATCATCAATAATTTCTAATCTTTCACATATGTTATTAATGATATGTGAATTCATTGCATTAAGTAGATTGACAACTTGTTAGATGTAGCAGAACTTGACAATGAAGGTGACTATATTGCTAGTGGAGTCATTAACAGAGGAAACATATTTAGAATGCCTTGTAGTTCTTTTAATCTCTTTTTTCAGTCTCAGGTTTTCTGGAGTCAGTTTATCAATAGACTGAGTAAATGCATTATTGGTAGATTGATGCAATACTATAAGCCTCTTCATGTCAACGTAAGACAGATCAATATCCATTTGTTCTTCATCAATAATATTTTATATCTTGAACTTTCACATTTCCAATTTTTTGGTGGCCTTCTCATATTTTGAATTTCACTATGGCATAGGACATTCATAAAAAATAATGACCTCTTCTGTAATTTGCTCCATTATCTCCTAATTCTCTACGAAACAACAAATAACCCAATTAGGTGGTACACTGCTATCATTTTCCAAGTATATAGCTTTTGGAATGCTTTATCTATTTACATAACTTTTGGAATTGGATGTTTGAATTGTATGTGCTTTGTTTGGAAACGATTTGCAAAGAGACTCTTCATCATCTCAAAGACCTGATAACTCACCATGAACCAATTTTCCAGTACCATGAGTTTTTCTCATTCTTAGACTTAGGGATGAGGTTGCACTAGTACTGGGTGTGGAAGCTGGAGATCGTTGTGTAAGATTTATGCCTTTGTGCGTGTGTTTTTCTTCTTTGTTAATGTTGGTCTCTTGAGAAATTTTTTCAGCATCAATTACTGATATTTGATATTTGATTTTCTGCAAGACTTATAAATGATTTTCCATGTAAACATATTTTGAATTAGACAAAGATTTAGACAAACTATTTGCTTGCACATTATGAGATGCAAAAATTGCATTGGTTCTTTGTTAAGATGCAATTTAGGTTATTAGGGTAAGTAGTCAAATACAATCCATTTTGTATCACTAATAAAGCAAATCAAATTAGCACATGGAGAAGAGAAAGCAATAATAAGTTGATAAAATGGAGTGTGTATTGCATGTGATAAAGTTGATAAGATGGAGTGACTATTGCATGTGCTAAATTTTTTGCTAGAGTTCTTGTGTCGTAAGGTGCGGAAAGAGAAAATAGAAATATCTGAAAAATTGTGTAAAGAAAGAAATACTTTGGAGATAAATATGTGAAAGAACTTGATCAATTGAGAAATTAAATTGTCGAATAATGCTGACTCCGCCTGGTTGTGAGGCCAGGAAAGTATTTGCTTTGCACAATTTCAAGCACTAGTTGTTCGCTATAACATTCATTAATTCACTAGTGCAAATTTCCTTGTTTCTTTTCTTTCCCATTCACAGATTCAGATACCGCTTGGTTGATTGTATGAGTGCGAATAACTTGTTTCATTTATGTGGTACTTATTTTTGCTTTCAAGCTCGCCTAAGTTTGCAATTTTTGGCTCTAGTCCCAATTACCAACTGTTACTATTTCTCCTGTGGAAGCTGTTACATATGACACTCTCAATAAATAACAATTGAAAATATCAAAGCCAACATTTACGGGAAGTAATGGAAATAAATCTTGATATTCCAGAACCATCTTGTCCACTCACTCCACATTTTGCTCTTTTTTTAATATCATTGAAATACGTGTCATTAGAAAAAGAAATTATGATACAAATAAGTATGAATTATTTGTGATTATGACAATTAGAATTGAAATTGCTAACAATAACTGTAAAAAATGGCAAATAAATATTCTATGCATACATTTTCAACTACTTCTACCACGAATTGATTTGGTGGCTGAGCTAGCCCCCACTACCAAATCAATGTCAATTTGTTTTATTTTGATACTGGTGTATGAAAAATGCTAAACAAAACTTGATTTATGAATAATTTGATACACAATTTTCAATATCACATTGCAAAGCTAATTGTCATAACGCATTCCAGCTGGTTGTGTACACATTTTTCCACGATTTTTGACAATAAATTTTCCCTGCTAATGCTATCAATCATAATTTAATAGTCTATGCCAATAGTTCTTACCGCAATTTTTCTTGTCTGTTACCTGATTCAAATCTGATTTATATATTTCTCGACACACTTAACACTTTCAATAAATAGCAATTGAAAGTACCAAAGTGAATGTTAACGGTAGGTGGTAAATTAAATCTCGAAATTCGAAAATTATTTCATTCTTTTATTTTGCTAACTATTATTGCTTTAATCTCGTCAATATATGTGTACTAAGTAGCAAGAATTTATTAAATAAAAATAAATACGAATTCATTATGATCATGTGCATTGTTATAGAGGTAGTTAATACAATGGTACACAAATATTGTGTGCAAGCGTGTGAATTAGCTTTAACACAAAATGATTCCATGGTTATGTTAATGTTCTATACGTGGAGTTAGTTGTTGTTTTTACAATTTACTTTGATAGATATTCAACGTAAGTTACACAATGGACTAATTATGCATCGATCAACAGAAAAAATGCCAAAGCAGTTTACATTTAATCTTGTATTGAAAACCCTTAATTATTTGTTTTATTGATGTTAAAGTGTATCACCAAACATGGCATCAATTTGTGTCACTAGGAAATGTGTGCAGGGTTTTGAAACACATGATGTAAAGGTTCTTCTGCACATAATCCTTTTTCGCGTGGCCATTGTCTCGTACATACACTATCCTCCACACAATAAAAGATCCACACAAGGAAACATAATAATATTAATTGGAGATTTGTTCAGCCTTGTTTCTTGCCCCAACCACATATACTAAAATGTAAATTTGGTTAACCATTATTGATTAGCATAAAAGTGTTATGTGGAACAAATCTGTGAACAAATTGACGTCTATCAAAGATGCACAAGTTATATGTGTTCGCAATAATTTGCAAAAAATATAGGTATCGAAAAAGTCTACGACGATGGAAATTTATATGAAGATGCAAAACTTTTTGTCACTAGTGTGGAGATCCAAAAGTTTGCACAACCAGAAAAGCTTAACACTCTGTACTCCCCACTTTTCTCTCACCCTTTTTGCTTCTGCTACATTGTGCTCCTCTCTTATTTCTGTATTCTGCATGATGAAAACTTGCTTCGTACCTTTACAGGGGGATAATCTATAAAAATTAATTGATATTATTTACGAGTATTTTCTCAATATCAATGTTACAAGTCATTTTGTCGCATCCATTGAAATGACCTGAAAACTGGATCAATCAACATCCTTGAACACTTTGTCATCATCCCTTTGCAAATCCCTATGCATCATCTCTCCAAAAGTTTTAGTTCCTGATCCAACCAGTTAAAAAACTATGTTTCTAGCTCCAAAACACCCTACACATCTATCCACCTACAATGGTTGCAAGTTGTATAACTGAGCACCTGCACTGACCAACGCAGGTTTCTCTAATTTGTAGGTGTGATGGTTCTAGAATTTCGAGAAAAATAAAAAATATTTTCGAATCTTCTCTTTCTAGAAGATTCTAAGGTGGTTTTAACTATTTACCATTGATAAAGATCTCAAATTCCTACTTTAGCGGTCTTATCTCTTATCCTTAAAGCTTATCCTACATATATGGATCTCAAGCCTAGATTGGTAAATTCTAAACTACCACTTTTACCTTATAAATCTACTGCCTCCCATAGAGTCTGGGTTAGATTTTGGAGATTATTAGAGCCCTCATGCTGCTACTTTGAGCTTATGGAATCATCTTCATTAATGCATTAGGGTTGAGTTTGAGGGCTTGCTTTGTGGCAAGGAAGGAAAAGATAATTGGGGAGACATCTACAAAGTCAAGCATCTATAAATGGTTGTAACTCTCTCCTTCATTTATTAATAGAGAAAGCACTTTGTTTTCCTATAATCGTGTCATGTTGATGCTTATGTATTTCAATTCCATTTGACTCATTGATTAGAGACATTAGTTAATGCTATGTGGATATTGTATTTCTCTTGCTTGTTTGAGTCATTTTGCAGGTTCCATTTATAACGCTTGTAACTTGAGTTGGAGCTTACGAGCAAGGAAAAGAGGAGGAATTACTTCAAATTATAGGTAGTTCTCTTTTTTGTTTTCTATTCTCTCTAAGGAAAACATAGATCTTTCTGCCCCTGTTGTTTCTAGATCAGGCCACTAGATCTAGGGAGTTCATTTTTCTTCACAGAAGTGAATTTTCCATATAACAACTTGGAAACTATACGGGGGAACGAGATTTATTTTAGTGGTTTCCTTGACTTTGTCATTTTTAACCTTTAAAAGCGACCTTAATTGACTTATTCTGACAATAATTGGATTTAAGAAAACACAAATTTGAGCTTGGTATGGTTTTTGTGTCGTATTTTGAGCAAATTAGCCCTAACGCATGCTCTGTTCTAAAACATATCGACCTAGCACAGTCTCTCCTCTCTGGAAGTGCGATGGTTCTCACTGGTGCCCACTCTACACATGTGATGGTCATACATAATGCAAAAATTTGCATTTCTTTACCTTGCTCTCCACTTCGCTTTGAAGCAAAGTCTCTCCTCTCTAGAAGTGCGATGGTTCTCACTGGTGCCCACTCTGCACATGCGATGGTCCTATATAATGCAAAAATTTGCATTTCTTTACCTTGCTCTCCACTCCGCTTTGATTCAGAAGGTTTTTTTGAGTCTCTGAATTTGTTTGTGTCTTTGTAAATCCATCATTGTGTTGACATTTTATTTTGTTAGCCTTTGATGAGAGTTTCTTTGATTTTTTCTTTCTTCTTATCAATTAGGTTTTTGTAAACGTTTGGCTTGATTCTTGATTGGCTAAATAATTATTTTATTACAATCTCATTCTATGTGATTTCTTTCATCAATGATCTAGGTACATATTATTTTCATTGCATTTTAAAATTAAAAGAAAATAAAAGAAAAGAATTCATTATTTGCATTACACATATGGTTTTGAATTTGAATTGGAGTTGTTGCATTAAAAGATCTGCTTAGGAAGTTTTATTTTATTCATCATTGGCTATTGCATTATTCTTTGTTTCTCCCCTTTCATATATAGAACTTCATTGAAAAGTAAAAGAGTTATTGTTATACTTGTTATCATATTAGTTGCATCATAGGGAATTTAGGTGAACTCGTACGTGAGCCTTGAAACTGAAACATAATTTAAGATCAACTTTAAAATTTTCCCACTTAACCTAAGGAGCATTTAGAACATTAACGCCACACATAGAGGTCTAATTTAGATACGTGTTTCAACATCTTTAAATGTAGGAGTTGTCATTACTTGTTTTCATTACATTCCGGGGGTAGTTGGTATTCCACCTATGTAAGTATATAATACCATTCTCCATGTACACTTGGGTGTATCAGATGATGCTCCACATATGAAAAGTATATTGGAATATTTCCTATCATACAAAATGCATTAGACAACATTACTATAGACTGCGCTTCCACGCACCTCTAGGTATATTTTGGAAGTCCCTTATAGGTTTCTATCCTGCCATAGGTAACTGAGTCGACCACCTTGTCTACTATGATACACCGAACACAATATTCAGGGAGATTACCTGCACATATTGGAAATGGTATTCCACTGTTCATAGTGACATGGTAATCCTTATCTATTTAGTTACCCCTTTGTTTTATTTTGTGTCTTTAATTTCTAAAATCGATTAATCCATCATGGAAGAATACCCTTAACAACCCCGTCATTTGCATAGAATGCAAAGATTGCCTCCTTTACCTCTAGAGGCAACACCTAGTCATCATAAGAATAAGAAGACATAAACAAATGAAATTGGTACTTTAGAAGCTTCACCTTCTGGAACTACATCTGAAATCAATCAACCAGAATCATCATTTCCCATAAGCACTGAACCCAAAATTACATATTTACCAGCTGGTGAGTCTGATGCAGTCGAAACTAAAGCCCTTGAGACTTTACAACCTAATGTCATTGATGTTGAATTTATAGATTTAGATACATTACAACCCGAGGTTATACAACTTGAGGAACCTCAGTTAACTAAACCAATTACTTCAACGCCTTATTCATGTCTTCCTTTCCTTTGTCTTAACCACAACCCGCATATTTTGGCCTTGACAGAGAACAAATTCCACCTGATCGTTTGAGTTTTGTGGAAATTATTGAAGAATAGTCTGACCTTCATCTCATATCCATTTGAAAGGGGTTCCTCTTTATCAAGCTCATCCTTTTCTTACTCATCACACTCTAGTACAAGTTCCTTCGCCTAACACTCCTCATTTCAACTCACAATTGATTTTCCCTTGGAAATCTCCTTTGAGAAATTTAACGATGACCGAGTAAACAATGATTTCTCAACCTGTATCTAATATCATGACTGAGTTAACTAAATTTTCAACTACTTCTATTTTTGTGACTTCACTAGAAACCCATTTGTATGGTAGTTAGTACCACCTGGCTACCAATCACTGTCTGGAACCTTTTATGGTGCATCGACTAGTCCATGGACTTCTCCCTTTTCATCCTCATTTGAAATGTTATCTGGTACCTCTTTGATGAGCACCTCACAACCTATCCCGTCTATTGTGCCACAACCTTATTTAGAGCATAAATATGGCTCATTTATTAGTGGATAGGGACATCTACAACAACCTACTCCATCCTATACTAGGTACCCTCCTCCTCGGGGCAGTTACCTCCATATTATCCTTATCCTCCGGTAGGGGGGAAACTTGTTGTTGGAATGTTTCCATCTGCTGATCAAATGCCATAAGTTGGTGCTTCATCCGATTCAAGTCCTCTTCCTATGAGTCCTCCATTTCCAAGAATGGATTGTAATCCTTGGCATCCAACATTTCCCATTCAACCTGGTTTGGTCTTAAATCAACTCTCGACTTCTCAATCAGTCTCAGCTACACCCTAGGTTCCTACTTTCCAACCTATTCCTCAACCTTCCCAAGTTATACCTCAAGTGAGTCAACCTATCCAGGTTGTATCTCAAGCACAACCTATTACATTGGTATTTGGGATCTCTCAAATCCCATCTACCTAGCCTCTTTAGGGTGTGTTAACACCACCACGTAGTCAGTCTATACCTCATATGCAAGTAAATCAACCTGTGCATGGTATGATTTAGGTACCAACCAGTCAACCCAATGTAGGGATGATGCAAAATCCCTTTGGGAAACCATTCCAAGGTATTCCACATGTACCTGTTGGTCAAACTACTATTCTGAAAATACCTTATCAAGGCCAACAAATTCAAACATAGCCATTTTATCCTTATCAAGGTTTTCATGGAATTGGACAACCTGGTTACACTTATCCTAGCTATCAAAATCCTCCTTATCTTAGAATTCAAATACTGATTACTCATCCCATTCCATCATACCCAGGATATCCTCGAACACATGTTAATATTTACCCACAATGTCAACCTCCACAAGCATACTTTAATAAGAAGTTTCCATTTGTTGCAACTCTTGAGTTACCAGATTTATCCCGTTAACGAATGATCTCATTTGTCATTCTCCTTGATGGTCGACCATTCCTACCAAATTGCCGAGCGACATTCTGAAATTCAACAAAAATCTTGGAGAAGACCCATCCACTCATGTTATGACCTATCATTTATAGTGACCACCAAACTTCTTAAATGATGATTCAATTTGTTTACAACTTTTCCAGAGAAGTCTTATTGGTATGGCAACTAAGTGGTATGTTGAATTTCCACGAGCTTCATTTAACAACTTCAATGCCTCAACAACTATGTTTTTGACCCATTTTCAATTACTTATCTAATATGAAATTGGAATCAAGATTTTGACCTCTTTGAAACAATCTTACTCCACTCATATATCTGACCATATTCGTGAGTGGAGGCATCGCCAATGATTGGTCAAAAATTTCATTCCCGATCAGCTGTTGGCAAAATGGTTTATTAAATATTTGTTACCATCCATAACTGAAGACATTGCTAAAGGCAGAGTCGTTACTAAAGAGTAGGTCATTTCTTGTTCCCAATACTAAGATTTGATTTATACTTAATATAGCATGCTTTATGACAAGATACCTAGTGCTCTGCGACCTCATCATGCTATTCCACCTGCTCCCACTAAAGAATCACATGTCGTTGATGGTGTGATTGGGTTTGCTAGTCAACAGACAATGAGTAAAATATCTGGTTCATCTATTACTGTGACTACTCAAGACCCATCCTCCACTACTCCTACGAATCCTTCTGAGATTAATGTCAATCAATCTATGAAAGGAAAGTCTCAACAATCTGGAAGTAAGAAGAAAGGTAAACGAAAGAATAAGAAAGACAATTCATCGCAGGAAAAAGAAAACAATCAGCCTCCTGACGACAAACGAAGCCTCATTATCCTTGCCTTATTTGTAATGAGGAACATTTAACTAGGGACTATCCACATCGAGTAGAATTTAATCAATTCCTAAAGTCATCATCTAATGCGCTTGTTGCATTAACATACCCCTTTCCCAACTAGGAGATAAATATGGTTGTACGAGATCAAGATTCCCCTTCCCAGGTATTGATGTTATCTTCCACCAAACATAAAGACGATGTCATGGTGGCTACAAGGAATAAATAATATGGTAATCTAGATCCTTCAACTGGTAAGGCTAATGATCAACCTTCCAGCTCCACTCAATCTACCTCAGATCCTTCTCCAAATGTCATATCGATTGAATTAACCATTAAATCTCCTAAAGGTGTTATTCATAAATCAACATTCAATCCTCGTGTGAGAGCTACACAAAATTACAATATAGTCGAGGACTTAGCCCAAGCTCCTTCTGCTATGTCAATCCTCGAGGTATTATAGAACTATCCTACCTAAAAGAGGTATTTACTTGCATCTATTGGAGGAATAGATCCTTCAAATTTGAATATTGTCATCTTTAATCATGAGAACCATACACTTAATCTTCCACCCCAACTAGCATTCACGATCGAATTTGTTATTAGAAGTAAAGCTATCCATCAGACAATTGTGGATGAAGGTGCTTTGACTTGTATCATGTCACTTTCATGTGGAAAACTATTGGTTCTCCACAACTAAATCAATTACCCACTACTCTTAAAGCTTTTGATGGAATAGGTTTCAAACCTTACGAGATTTTGAATTCATTGCAATTAGAATTAGCTGGAAAAACAACCTCACTGGAAGTTTAAGTCATATATGGACCTTTGGATAATAACCTCTTACTAGGCCAAACATGGATTTATGCCATTCCAGTTGTGGTATTGACCTATTTTAGTATGATTTATTTCCCTCACCAGGAGGGTAGCATGGCCATCAATCAACTTATCTTTTTTCTAGTAATTCTCAAATTACTAGAAGCATTCCACTTGTGGGTGAATCCCCACAACCTTATAAACATGTCGGGGTAGGATTGCTTAAGGATTCCTCCTTAATGTGAACTTTTTCGCTCCCTCCTCCTGACATTCCCAATCCATTTGCCTTTGTTAATATGATTTCTTCTTGTACTATTCCATCTGATCCTTGGATTGCACCAGACACTTCTAATGTAGATACATTTGGTGACCGTATGCCACTCAGTCTTGTTGAGTTTGAATATGAAGCAATTTATTCGACCTGTTTGGAAAATTTTGATTTCAATTCATATTGGGTTAATGATTCCGTTGATGGTGTTGGACCTGCCAACATGTCAGGGGATCTCCATGGTAGGAAGTCCGAATTAGATTTTAGAACATTTTGTGTAGGAGTCCCAATGGTGGGTCATATGGTAATGCCTTGACCACGATTTCACACGGAGGCAAGTAAGATAACTCTGTTGGTAACAAGGGTGTGCAGTTGCAGTGAGTCAAGGAAGGTGCATGAGAGGTTCTAACACACGGGGGTTGAGATTAGTCCACCCCTTGGAAACCTATGATAGCATGCAGTTAAGAAGGGAACACACGAGAAAAGATGCATCACAAAATGGAAGGCAAGTTAGCTAGAAATCCAAAGTGATGGATAAACCAACAACACATTTTAGAGAGATTCATACATATATACACAAATAGTTATACATGCATGCGTAAGTAAACAGATACATATATCATCTAGTAAACTAGGTAGCATAGAATACAATACAACATATGCATGAAACATGCGGGCTCTTATTATATTAAGAAGTGTAAGTTCCAATCATACAATAAATCCATGTCCAACCACTAGTTCCGATAGCGGAATGTTACAGCCACAACCACTTGCTCCTCCAAAGAGATCTACTAGCTCTGTGCAGTGGAGAAGCCAAGGCTCATTACAATACTGTCCAAGCTCTCTCCAACATAGTGTTATTGGAAGCTTGGCTGACCAAAAGCCTTTACAATGAGTTATGAGGGACTATTTATAGCAAAGGGTGGGGTGACCCTTGACATTCCTCTTTGTGACAGTTCATCTACCCTCATGGCTGTTCATCTACTCTATGAATGTTACATCCAACTATCGACACTTGAATTACACTTGACAAGACATTACATTACAATGCACATGTACCCATGTGAGACAAACTGGCTTGAGCAAGCCATGCTAGACATCACTATGACTTAGACAACCATGGAAGTCCAACTCCTCAACATCCTTGTGCTGATTAACAGTAACATACTGATGCCAAGATCAATAGTCTGCGATGTTGTTTGTGTGCTCCAAGGTGACATCTTTCTGGAACCTAACTCTTGCCTCCATATCATTTGGGTACACTGCTCGGGCTCCTTTGTCCAAATCGTCTATAAGCATGCACATCATTATCTTCAATGTGACTAGACCAACAACATACTTGTACATGATGTTTGCACTGATGGGCAAGTCTGGGCTGGTGGCAATGCACATCAACTTGTTGAAGTACAAGTCAAGCTCTAGTCAGACCTGTGCCTTTGTCTTTGCCTGGGTGATAGTCCCAATAGATGGGATCACATGTGCGTGCACCACAACATCCATACTCTTGAACACATGTGCATAGGAAGCCTGTTTACTAGTGATGAGATGTGGGAGCTCTTCATAGTTTTGGATCTCACTTCGAATATGTGCCTTCAACTCGACCACACTGGTCTTCATCATCTTAGGCAAGTGGAGTGGGGCTCCCTTGTATCTCATTAGCCATGTTTGCATGTAATCAATAGCAGCATGCAAGTTCGCCAAGATACGTGCTCTTCCAACACATCACTACTACCATTCATTGAGATGGACGACTGCCTTATGCATGGTACCAAACTTGGAGTACAACGCTCGCATAACTATGTCAAGGGACAACACTTCATCTAGTATTGCCTTCTTCAGTTCAGCTGGGGTAGACACTGTCACAAACTCTCCTCCTTGCTTGGCCATCTGTAGTTCCTTAGCCATTCGCTCATTCTCAGCTATCATAAAGCAAACAATTGAGCTAGAGGCTTTGGCATACACTTTGGTTTCATCGGCCAAGGCCTCTGGATGTTTGCACATGTCAGACACGATCACTTATTCCTCAAATTACGCAGGAGATGTATGGTCATCTGGAGTTGACACTCTGCGAGACTGCACAACCCTATGTTGAGACTCATCGAATGAGATGTTGTGCATCTCTCCTTCCGACTGATCTCCAAGGATCTCAGTGCCTCCTGGGTCTCTTGAGACTTGCTCATCATTGGATGCGGTGAAGCAGGTAAGTTGACCTCTTGGTGGTGAGGCATAAGGTCGATGTCCTATTCCAATTCCCATTGCTCCATATACATATCCAACTGTTGAATTGCTTGCTCTATCTCATGAGTGAAGTCCTTCTCCTGTGATGGTTCACCCTGTCTGCCTGATGCCAGCTATTCTGATGAATCCACTACCAGTACGGGCGCTATTTCATCTGTTTGCACATGTTGCACCCCATGCTGTACCTGTTGTTGTTGCACTTCCCTCTCCTATTTGCATAGCTCTTGTTCCTTCCGGAGTTGCTCCTTCAGCTCATGCAACTCCTTCTCTGTTTCCTCCATTCTTCTCTTCTCCCTCTGCCTTTACGCGATTCACTTGTCACGCTGTTGCCTCTTTTCCTCTATAGCCATAGCTTCTTTCTCTACCAGTGGATCTGCTCAAAACTTGTAGCTTTTCTCTTCCTCCATGTGATCTAAAATATTCCTCTTGCCCTTTTTGCGCATTGGTATGCTTGCCTCTGCTGCTATTACTGCTGGTGCTGGTGCTCTTCAAGATGCTACTTCATGTTGCTTCGCTAACCACTCCACAACAAAACTGACCTGTTCATTGGGTTTGGAGAAATTGTAGTAATATCTCCATGGGTCCTCCTTGACCCAATGAAATTCCCCATGGATCCAAATGAACTGTACTCTCGTGCAGTGATATTTCAGAATACAATGTGGGTCATATGGATTGTAACTTCAGAGGTCAAATGGATACTTATTCATCTATTCTATTTCGACATCCTCTTTCTTGAAACTCCAGATCTCATATAACCCAATCTGCAATGGAAGAGATGGCTTCTTTGCAAGATGAGTATGTCCAAGGCACACTTTGGTAGAACATGTAGAGGCTTCTCCACGCTGAACATTTGTATGAAGGTGCTAGATGGTGAGGCATACCAATTAGCAATGTCTATCAGTGCCTCCATTGCTAACCTCGACATGCAGGGTGGATCTTGGTCGAATATCATCTTGTAAAATAGTGTGAAAAAATGATCATATAGCCATGTGATAACTCCACTAAAGTTGCATTCAAAAAACAACTTACAATATGTGTTCACAACAGTCTCCACCGGTGACCATGCCCATTCCAAGCCAGAGAACTCCTATCAGGCACAGATTGCATCTAAGATGTAGGTGGACATGTAGATCTCTACTTGCATATGTCTAGGTGACTGTC
>APFE030249138.1:48779-65603 GCA_000404065.3 Pinus taeda
CATATTATCCTCCTTGTCAAGCCTTATACCTCTACTCTTCATGTCAAACTTCAAAAAAGAGAGAAAGTCATTAAAAAATCATGTTTATCTCTGGGTACGCAGGTTCTCTCTACCTTGCCTGCGTGTATGCATTCCAAGCTTGTTGTACCTGCGTACTTGTACGCTCTGTAAGTCAAGGGATGGGTGCGTACTCCTGTAAAGGTCAAAAGGCGCGAGTTTCATCTTAAAAAAGTTACTTGTGGTCACTTCTAGAGCTTTCTAGAAGAGTGTTTGACGTGTATTGAGCTCCTCCAAATGGTTCATGCATCCCTATGATAGAGTAACTTATCCCATCAAGAGAGGAGCTACCCCATCCAAAAGAGGGAGTATCCCATTAATGTTGGAACTGAATAACTTCCTTAGAATACTATAAATACAGGCATTGGGCCAAGGGAGGGGAGGTTGATAGCTGAACATTCCAAAGGGTAGATGCTGCTGGAATTAGGACTTCCATTGTAAGCTTGTGAGGAGAGATTACCATCCTTTCTTGTTTCATTTGGAAGTGGGTGAGCTTGTCAAAGTAGAGGAAAACTCTTGCTGGACCCTGGGAGGAACTTGCACAACCCCAAGGCTCAGGTTGTAATGGTTTCTTTTTTGTTTCCTTAATACAAATAAGTCCATTCTTCTCAATGATTTGTTGTTAATGAATTGTTTCATATACTCCTTGGTCTATATGTTGAATATGCTTTTTTTTATGGAATATTCAGGTGTTATGTAATCGTTTGATTGTTAGTGTATGCAGGTTTCAAAGTGAAGGAGGAGCTCATCTGGATCGACGAGGCTGGACTACTGCAACAAGCGTTGGACTTGAGGTAGGATCGAAAAATACTTGGTTTCTCATAGAATGATGTATGTTTAGAGAAGGATTGCTCTTAATTGTCTTGTTTGTCACTAGAGAGTCTTAGACTCCTAGGGAGGTTAGTTTTGTCCGCAAAAATAACTCTTTCCGCATGACACTGTCGAGCCTTTGTTACCTATTCCTTGAGCTCATGAGCCAACATGCTGGACTAGTTACATGGTTTTCCCTCTCTGGCCAGTTGGTCTAGCACGATCACCCAACTCTGTGGGAAGGCTTCCGCACTTTCTTGGCCATAAAATTGACATGTAAATATGACCAAGTATTGATACACATTCTGTAGTATCTTTGTCTTGTAGATCTAGTTGGGTGTCATCCTGAATCTAGCCAGCTCCTTTACCCAGTGCTTCAGAATGTCTCTGGAGACGACATTGTTGCTGGGTAAGCTGAAAGAAGTCTCCATGATAGTCACAAGCTCTGGAATTTGATAAATATCATCATAATAATGTGCCCAGAAGGTTGAAATCTTTGTCCCGCTGACACTGCTCAAAGTCATCCTGTCAAGATCAGCGTGCGAGACAATCTAGTGTATCATGTCCGCGCATGGGAAAACGGGGTATCTGCATGCAATCCGGTACAAGCCATACTTGTGAATGTTCAAATACACCTAGAGGTCTTCGAGGTATTCTATAAAAGTGACTGCAAATGATTCATTGACCTCATTCCATTTCATCTTGATGTCCTTGCCTAGAAACTTGGTATCTTCATAGATCAATAGAAATGAGGACATCTGTTCAAATGCCACTCCAGTTTCACTTCCATCAATGCCCTTTGATCCTACTCTCTTGGAGGCCATTGATCCTGTACTGCTAAGAGGTGTATGAACACATGGAAGATCTGGAGACAGAGCGACATGCATGGCAAGAAATATGTCAGTGAAAACCAAAGCAAATTCAGGGAATGACATAACACATACCTGGGGAATGATAGGCAAAGATTGCACAGTTTCTTATGGGAGGCTGGTTGCCAGAACTACGCAAAAGGTAGTTTGGGCAGTCTGGGGAGGCTAACTGGCTCCTGGATTTGTGTAATGTGCAATCCAGTCTGATTGCTGACTCTTGGGATTGTGCAGTGCACAACTCCAACTGACAATGACTCCAGGCTCAGGGACTGCATTACGCAATTTTATGGGCCAAAAGTCACTGTCCCTAAGAAATGTGAAAAGCAGTCCCAGAGAATAGTTCCTGGGAAGAAATGCGCATTTCTGGAGAGGAAGACAGAGCCTTCCTTCCCCGGATTGCGTAATGCTCTCTGGGTGAGGCAGCGTCTAGGCCAAGGCTAGCCAGACTCACCGACGGGAAACAAAAAGCAAATATGAAAGTGAATGCATGGCAATGCTAAGTGAAAGTAGAAGTGATTGATCATGCATGAAAACATTGAATGAAAGATTCAGAAAACAGATCAACATGAATGTGGGTGAAGCGAGTCGCCGAATCGACGACCATTTGTACAAAACAGTTTCATGCATGCGACAACTGTGAGATAGCAACGAAAACTGAAATGGTGCTAGTACAAGCTAGTATGCATGTAAATGACAACAAGCATTCAAAGAAATCAAGAAAATAACACTCATACAAGCAAAAACACAAAAAGCGACAAAAATGCTAAAAGAGACAAGTTGAGACCACTTACCTGTGAATAGCTGAGCCAGATGTGTTGAAGGGTCCTGGATGTGCTGTGGGATGTCAGAGCTCCAAGATCGATGTGAAAGAATGAGTTCTGATGCATCGAATAAATAAGTTTGAGCTCATGACACGCATGCCACAAATCTAGGAAAAAGTGACACTTGGAGGAAAGTTTCTAAAACGAAATTTGCATGTAACCTCCAGTTGCTAAAAATAGCTCCATGAATCAAGGAATGCTTTTTGCATGTTTCCTTTTGCTATTATGAGAAGAAGCAAGCCATGCATGCAAGCCAAGTTTCCTTGGTCCGAGTTGGAATTGGTCAACCCAACTGCTCATGCATGAGGTTGCTCAACTAGAGGGAGAAAATGCACATTTCTAGATGGGAGTTGGGATGGCTGCCCAAAAGATTTCTGTAATTTTTGGGTAGAGCATCTGACTGCTACCCAAGATTGTGCAATTCCTGGGCTGAGCAGCCCTGCTGGGAAGGATTGCATAGTTTTTTGGGTGAAGCCTGACTGGTAGGATTGCACAATTCTGGGGCCTAGCATGCTTCCAGATAGAATTACGCAATTTATGGAGGGAAGGTTGGTTGCACTCTAGAAGTGAGCAATTTCTTGGGGGAGTTGATCAACCTACAACTGGACCAAGTCCAAATGAACAACATGTGAGGGGAATGCATCAAGCTTTGATCGATAAGCTATCTTTGTGAAAGAAAAACACTGAAGCTTGTGCAATTTACAAAGCAAGACAAGGTGTTGTGAAAGGTTGGTAAGGAGGCTCCAAAAAGAAGCTAAGGCAAAATTTTGGAGGGAGGTTGTAGCCTCTACAACACTTGGTGACACGCTGGTAGAACTCCAGCTCTTTGAATGGACCTTGTTTGTGAAAAGCAAGTCTAACACCTCCAGAAGTATTGTTTAGTTCTCAGTTCATCTTGGTTTCACACTAGCTTGATTGTAAGATGTAGCATTTGCCAGGCTCTTGGTCGATTGACACACATTCCAAGCCAGGACAACATTTTTATTTCGATTGGGGTTGAGGGGTATATCAGTGCACAAGCAATATAGTTGTGAGAGTCTTAGTTTCATCTCTGCTGTTGCTCCGCTGCCAACAGGCCTGGACAGTATCTCGACAGAGTCACATAGGAACACAAGCATGGCTCTGCTGCCAGCGAGCCTGATTAGTACCCTGGTAGAGTTACTTGAATCACCTCCCTGCACAGGAAGCCTTTCTCTTCTTTCGCCTTATTCATTTTCATTTTTTCAAACTTTTTTCACTTTTTCATTTTTTCATATTCGTAACCGTGGATAACACTTATTCATTTCAAAGGTGGAATAGGGATCTCAACTTATTGAGAGCAAAAGAGGTTGTTCCTGCAAAGAAGTAGTTTATTATACCTCTGACGTGCCTGTTAAGGTTCCCCCCTTGCCTTACTCTACTTGATTGAGCTGACAAGGGTTAACCCAAAAACAACCGACTAGAGTAGGTGACACTAATTAGTGCGCAAGCGTTGTGTTTTCACCAAGGTTCACTTCGAATAGTATGTATTTTCCTTCAACATATCATGGAATAAAAGTAACAAGTTCTTCATATAGAGGCAAGATGACAGATAACTAAGTAGTGGTAGCTGCACAAGGCCTCTTATAATTTACCCAACTTGTTTCAAGGGTCATCCATGGTTTCATGCGAAACTAACCTATGAACAAAACAAGAAAACTAACAAAAAACACAACAAAGCAGAAGGAGAAGCAAAACTGAGAGCAAAGCAAGTAAGAAAACAAGAAAGTAGACAAACAAACAAACAAAACAAGTAAGCAAACAAGCATGCAAGCAAACCAACTGAAAGCAAACACTACTCCTACTCCTAAGTTAACGGTGCATGGGCCTGATCACATGAAGTGATATTTCCAGTGTAGCCATCGACGCATTGGTTGACCCATGTTGGTTAAGGTTTGGTCTGCGAGCAACCTAGTTGCGTGAACACGCAAGCAAGAAAGATATAAAAATGAAGAAAACCACACTTCGTGTTTGAAAGTGCCCACAGGACATAAGTAAGTGGAAGTGCATGAGAAGTAGTCCGTGGACTTATCATGGTGATGTGCGACATTGTGTGCAACTTTAAAGCATATGCACACTCTTGACTGTGACATGCAGGCAAATGAAAAAAACAAAGACAACTTGTATTGTGCATGTGTTCTTGCAATGTAAGATTCCTCTAATGCATGAGCGATAGGATCGTGTAGTTCGAATGGGGGAAGCATGATCTGTGGGTGAGATTAACCTTCAATTCATACAGATGAGCGATGAGGAGCCTCGGGAGATTGAACAATTTCCCGATCGGAAGTGAAACTAACCCCAAGAGAGTGAGGGCCTGACATAACCATCAACTTGGGTTGAAGTGCCTCGATAGTCTTGGGTGTTTCAACTTCATCGTCAGAAAGATCATCATAGACCGGTGGCTTCAAAAATTCAACTACAACAGAAACATGATTGTGATCGAATATGGGAGTAAATGGATCACAATAGCCACGATCAGAAAAATCAATGATTTCATTGGCAACCTCATGATCTGATGAATCGAATAGAGGGGTATATGAAAAGTAGAAAAACTCACCCTCTATGTCTCCGAAAAAGGCAGATGAAAGATCAAGTGGATTTTCAATGAATTACTTATCCTTTCCGTTGTCGAATGATGGACTGACATTCGGTGTGTCCAGCGAGTGATAAAAAATGGGTGCATCCGTGGATGAAGATACACATGTGAAATCATGGATGGTAGGTTCACCAAAGATGTTAGGAAGGAATGGAGGAGCCTCAGATGGAAGGGACTCATCCTTTGGCGAGTGTTGATGCTCAAGATCCCACTCATATTCTTCATGAATGACAGCACATGTTGGTTGTGCAACACCAACTCTGTCAGTGGCTTGTTCCTCATTCACGACAAGTGTAGAGTTCGAAATGGAAGAACACAAGACAGTATCATCTGGAGGAACAACCAAGTGAGAAGACAAAGGTTGCAGAACAAAATGCATATGACAAATCGATGGACTCACAACCAAATCTATGTGAAAATTAAGCGAAGTGATGTTGGGAGGACGTGATAGCTGAACAAGTGTGTGAGTATGATCCTCAACATCACTCTGCAGTGGTGGAGATGTTTGATGAGGGGATGGTGGACATTCACTTGTGAAAGTGACTGCATCCATCTGAGATTGCATAACTCCATCACTGAAGAATGATGAGTGAGGCTTGATTTCAAACTTCTTCTTAGGATGAGTAGATTTCTTAATACAATACTCGAATCGATCCCAAAGATAGAAAAAATTCATCTGGCTCTTCGAAACTTGAAACTGCAAATCACGGAAGCGCTGCCAAAAATATATAGTCGATTCATGTGGAGCTTTCCGTTGTTGTAATAGTTTTTTGTCAATATGGTCTGGATCAAAATGATAGAAGGTGTCTTTAATGAGATCACAGAAGTGCTCAAGTGAGTACACGCTATCAGCCGATAGGCTGCACAACCACCGATCATACATGCAAGCAACAAACTGGCTTGTTCATCAAAACATCCATCTTCCTCATGAAGCATGGAAATAAAGTCATGTAAGAACTCAGGCTAGGCCACTTCACCTTCACCATAATACATGTAAGTGGACAAGTCATCGAAAAACTCCATCGTGATGGTGACATCTTCATGGTTCGAAAAACATCGTGGAGGGAGAAGACTGCATGAATCCATGATAGATATGCAAAGTTTCAAAACAGGATGGGAGGGCACAACTTTTCATTTTCCCTCCTTCTAGCGCCAGAATTGTTGACGGTGCTAGACTCGCCAACATGTCAGGGGATCTCCTCAGTAGGAAGTCCTTATTAGACTTCAGACCGTTTGGTGTAGGAGTCCCAGCAATGGGTCATATGGTAATTCCTTGACCGCAATTTCGCATAGAGGCAAGTAATATAACTTTGTTGGTAGCGAGGGTGTGACAACTGTAGTGAGTTAAGGAAGGTGCATGAGAGGTTTTAACAGACGGGGGTTGAAATGAACGTGCCCCTTGGAAACCTGTGATAGCATGCAGTTAAGAAGGGAACACACGAGAAAATATGAATCACAACATGGAAGGTAAGTTAGCTAATCCAAAGTGATGGTTAAACCAACAACACATTTCAGAAAGATTCATACCTACATACACAGATAGCTATACATGCATGCGTACGTAAAAAAATACCTATATCATTTAGAGTAAATCAGGTAGCATAGTATACAATACAACATATGCATGAAACGTGCTAGCTCTTATTATATTAAGAAGGGTAAGTTCGAGTCATACAATAAATCCATGTCCAACCACTAGTTCCGATAATGGAATGTTACAGCCACAATCGCTTGCTCCTCCAAAGAGATGTACTAGCTCTCCACAATGGAGAAGCCAAGGCTCATTATGATACTATCCAAGCTCTCTCCAAGATAGTCTTATTGGAAGCTTGGTTGACCAAAAGCCTTTACAATGAGTTATGAGGGACTATTTACAGCAAAGGGTGGGGTGACCCTTGACATTCCCCTTTGTGACAGTTCATCTACCCTCATGACTCTTCATCTACTCTATGAATGTTACATCCAACTATTGACACTTGACTTACACTTGACAAGACATTACATTACAATGCACATGTACCCATGTGAGACAAACTGGTTTGAACAAGCCATGCTAGACATCACTATGACTTTGACAACCATGGAAGTCCAACTCCTCAACATCCTCATGCTGATCAACAGTAACATAATGATGCCAAGGTCGATAGTCCACGATGGTGTCCGTGTGCTCTAAGGTGACATATTTCTAGAACTTGACTCTTGCCTCTGAAGGATCTGGGTACACTGCTCGGGCTCCTCTGTCCAACTCGTTTGTAAGCATGCACATCATTGTCTTCAATGCGGCTGGACCATAAACATATTTGTGCATGATGTCTACACTAATGGGTAAGTCTGGGCTGGTGGTAATGCACATAAACTCGTCGAAGTATGAGTCAAGCTCTAGTCAGACCTATGCCTTTGTCTTCACCTGGGTGAGAGTCCCAATAAATGGGATCACATGTGCATGCAACACAACATCCATACTCTTGAACACACATGCATGGGAAGCCTGTATACTAGTGATGAGCTACGGGATCTCCTCATAGTTTTGGAACTGACTCCGGATACGTGCCTTCAGCTTGACCACAATGGCCTTCATCATCTTAGGAAATTGGAGCAGGGCTCCCTTGTATCTCATCATCCATGTTTGCATGTAATCAACAACAACATGCAAGTTTGCCAAGATACGTGCTCTTCTAACACATCGCTGCTGCCATCTGTTGAGATGGATGACTGCCTTATGCACAGTACCAAAATTGGAGTACAACGTTTGCATAAATGTGTCAAGGGGCAACACTTCATCTAGTATTGCCTTCTTCAGTTCAGATCGGGCAGATGCTGTCACCAACCCTCCTCCTTGCTTGGCCATCTGTAGTTCCTTAGCCATTCACTCATTCTCAGCTATCAGAAAGCAAACATTTGAGTTAGTGGCTTCGGCATACACTCTGGCTGCATTGGCCAAGGTTTCTGGATGTTTATGCACGTCAGACACGATCACTCATTCCTCAACTTGCGCAGGATATGTATGATCATCTGGAGTCGACACTCTGTGAGAATGCACAACTCTATGTTGAGACTCATCGAATGAGATGTTGTACATCTCTCCTTTCGGATGATCTCTAAGGATCTCAGTGCCTCTTGGGTCACTTGAGACTTTCTCATCATCTGGATGCGTTGAAAAAGGTAATTCGACCTCTTGGTGGTGAGGCATAAGGTCGATGTCTTGTTCCAATTCCTGTTGCTCCATATCTGTATCCAACTGTTGAATTGCTTTCTCTATCTCATGAGTGAAGTCCTGCTCGTGCGATGGTTCACCTTGTCTGCTTGATGCGAGCTGTTCTGATGAATCCACTACCAATACGGGTGTTGTTTCTTCTATTTGCACATGTTGCACCCCCTGTTGTACATGTTGTTGCTGCACTTCCCTCTCCTATTTTCACAACTCTTGTTCCTTCCAGAGTTGCTCCTTAATCTCATGCAACTCCTTCTTTGTTTCCTCCATTCTTCTCTTCTCCCTCTACCTTTGCGCGATTCACTTGTCGCGTTGTTGCCTCTTCGCCTCTACAGCCATAACTGCTTTCTCTACCGATGGATCTTCTTGGAAATTGCAACTTTTCTCTTCCTCCATGTGATCGACAATCTTCCTCTTGCCCTTATCGTGCACTGGTATGCTTGCCTCTGCTGCTACTGTTGTTGGTGCTGGTGCTTTCTAGGATGCTGCTTCATGTTGCTTCGCCAACCACTCCACAACAAAACTGACCTGTTCATTGGGTTTGGAGAATCTGTAGCAATATCTCCATGGGTCCTCCTCGGCGCAATGAAATGCCCCGTGGATCCAGTTGAACTGTACTCTCATGCAATGATCTTTCTTAATACAATGTGGGTCATATAGATTGTAACTTCGGAGGTTGAATGGATACTTCTTCATCTATTCTTCTTAGACATCTGCTTGCTTGAAACTTCGGATCTTAGATAACCCAATCCACAATGGAAGAGTGGGCCAAGGTGCCTTCTTCTTCCAGTGCAGTCGAGCTATCAATCTTGCTGAGATGTGATATGCTACTTCCTACATGATGAGTATGTCCAAGAAAACTTTAGTAGAACATGCAGAGGCTTCTCCGCGCTAAACATTTGTATGAAGGTGCTGGACAGTGAGGCATACCAATCAGAAATGTCTATCAGTGCCTCCATTGCTTCCCTTGACATGTAGGGTGGATCGTGTTCGAATATCATCTTGTAAACTGGGGTGAAAAATGATCGGGCAGCCGTGTGATAACTCCTCTAAAGCTGCATTCAAACAACAACTTACAATATGTGTTCACAGCAGTCTCCGGCGGTGACCATGCCCATTCCAAGCCCGGGAACTCCCGTTGGGCACAGATTGCATCTAAGATGTAGGCGGACATGTAGATCTCTTCTTGCATACCTCCGGGTGATTGCCAAGCCTTTAATACCTGTTCCTTTAGCTCATGAGTCAACATGTCAGACCAATTACATGGTTTTCCCTCTCTGGCCAGTTAGTCCAGCATGATCACCCAACTCTGTGGGAAGGTTTCCATGCTTTCTTGGCCATACAGTGAACATGAAAATATGCCCAAGTATTGATACACCTTCCGTAGTATCTTCGTCTTGTAGATCTAGTTGGGTATCATCCTGAATCTAGCCGACTCCTTTACCCAATTCTTTAGAATGTATCTGGAGTTGGCACTGCTACTGGGTAAGATGAAAGGAGTCTCCATGATAGTCATGAGATTCGACATCTGATACATCTCATCATAATCCTGTGCCCAAAAGGTTGCAATCTTCTTCCCACTGACACTGCTCAAAGTCATTATCTCGGGATCAGTGTTCGAGACGATCTAGTGTATCATGTCTGCGCATGGGAATGTGGGGTATTTTCATGCAATCCGGTACAAGCCGGACTTGTGAATGTTCACATACACCTGGCGGTCTTCAAGGTATTCCCTAAAAGTTCCTGCAAATGCTTCATTGACTTCTTACCATTTCATCTTGATGTCTTTGTCTAGAAATAACTTGGTATCTTCATAGATCGGTAGACATGCGGGCATCTGTTCAACTGTTGCTCCAGTTGCACTTCTGTGGGTGTCCTTTGATCCTACTCTCTTGGAGGCCATTGATCCTGTACTACTAAGAGGTGGATGAACACCTGAAATATCTGGAGACAAAGTGACATGCATGACAAGAAATCTGTCAGCGAAAACCAAAGAAAATTCCGGGAATGACATAACACATACCTTGGGAATGATAGGAAAAGATTGCACAGTTTCTTTTGGGAGGCTGGGTGACTGGCTGCTAGAACTACGCAAAAGGTAGGCTAAATGGCTGCTAGATTTGCGTAATGCACAATCCAGGCTGACTGTTGAATGCTGTGGTTGCGCAATGCGCAATTCCAGTTGGCAATGATTACAGGCTCAGGGACTGCATTTCACAAATTTCTGGGCCAACAGTCATTGTACCTTAGAAATGTGCAAAGTAATCTTGGAGGATAGTGCCTAGGCATAAATGCACATTTCTGGAGAGGAAGACAAAGCCTTCCTTCCTCGGATTGCACAATGTTGTCTCGTTGAGGCAGAGTCCGCGCCAAGGTTGGCCAGACTCATCGACGGGAAACTGAAAGCAAATATGAAAGTAAATGCACGACAATGCTGAGTGAAAGAAGAAATGATTGATCATGCATGCAAACATTGAATGGAAGATTCAAAAAACAAATCAACATGCATGTGGGTGAAGCGAGTCACCGAATCAATGATCATTTGTGCAAAACAGTTTCATGCATGCGACAACAGTGAGATAGCAACGAAAAGTGAAACAATGCTAGTACAAACTAGTATGCATGTAAACGACAACAAGCATTCAAAGAAATAAAGCAAACAACACTCACACAAGAAAAAACACAAAAAGCGACAGAAATGATGAAAAAGACAAGTTGAGACCACTTACCCATGAATAACTAAGCTAGATGTGTCGAAGTGTCTTGGATGTGTTGTGGGATGTCAGAGCTCAAAGATCGATGTGAAAGAATGAGCTCTGATGCATTGAATAAATAAGTTTGAGCTCATGACACGCATGCCAAAAATATAGGAAAAATCGACACTTGGAGGAAATCCTTACGATGTGATTAATCCGAAAGATTGTTGAGCCAATCCTTACGATGTGATTAATTCAAAAGACTGTTTTCTAAATTTATGTATCACAAAAGTCTTCGATCTAACTTGGAGGAAAGTTTCTAAAATGAACTTTTCACGTAACCTCCAGTTGCTAAAAATAACTCCCTGAATCAAAGGATGCTTTTTGCATGTTGGCTTTTGCTATTCTGGGAAAAAGCAAGCCATACATGCAAGTCAAGTTTCCTCGGTCCCGGGTGGAACTGGTCAACCCAACTACTCATGCGTGAGGCTGCTCAACTATTGGGAGAAAATGCACATTTTTGGATGGGAGCTAGGCTGGCTGCCCAGGAGATTTGTGCAATTTCTGGGCAGAGAAGTTGACTGCTGCCCAGTATTGCGCAATGCTTGTGCTGAGCAGCCGTGTTGGGAAGGATTGTGCATTTTTCTTGGTGAAGCCTGACTAGCAGGATTGTGCAATTCTAGGGCCCACCAGGCTGCCAGACAAAATTGCACAGTTTCTAGAGGGAACGCTGGTTTCCCTCTAGAATTGCACAATTTCTTGGGGGAGTTGCTTAGCCTGTAGCTGGACCAAGTCTGGATGAATAGCCTGTGAGGGGAAGGCATCAAGATTTGATCGACAGGCTGTCTTTTTGCAAGAAAAACACTAAAGCTTGTGCACTTGACGAAGCAAGACAAGGTGATGTGAAAGGTTGGTAGGGAGGCTCCAAAATGAAGCTAAGGCAAAATTTTGGAGGGTGGTTGTAGCTGCTACAACACATTCCAAATATTTATGTTCATCTTCTAACCTTCTCATTGATACATTCTCTACTGATGAAAGCATCATGAAAATCATGATGTCAAATGATTCACCATGGGTCGATAATCATCATCGCTCCTTGTTACCGAAAACCTTTGAGAATAATATTGGAGATGTTTACTCACCCAATATTACTAAGACTTTTAAGGATTCCATATCCATTCATGATGTCGATTTCGAGAAGACCTTAGCAAATATTAAAGAGAAAATTCCTCTCGATATTTCAATTAAACCTAGAGTTATTGAAAATGACCATATTGGTGCATCGTGTTCTACTGATGAGATCAAGATTTATAAAGCTATTTTTCAATAATTTCGTGACGTTTTTGCCTAGACATACGAAGAGATGCCAGGTATTGATCCAAATATCATGGTGCATGAGATTACAAATTATCCATATGTTAAGCCAATTCGACAATGCCTACATCGAGTTCACCCCAAGAAAGTTGCTGCAATCAAGGCAGAAGTTGGAAAACTTTCATGTGCTGGTTTTATTTACCTAGTTCCTCACATTGATTTGGTTTCAAACATAGTCCCTGTAATGAAGAAAAAATGAATAATTCGAGTATGCATCGAATATTGGGATATCAATGGTTCTTGTCCAAAATACAACTACCCAACCCCTTTCATCGATGAGATTGTTGATGACTGTGCTAGAAGCAAAATTTGTTCATTTATGGATGGTTTCCCTGGCTACAATCAAATTAACATACTCCCTTTGGACTAACATAATACTGCATTTATTTGTTCATCGAGCTTGTTTTCCTATCATAAACTCCCTTTCAGTTTGAAGAGCATTGGTGCAACCTTCCAGAGGGCTATGAATTATGCTTTCCATGATATCAAACACATCTTACAACCTTATCTGGATGATTTACTTACCCACTCCAAACATCGTGAGGATCACCTAATGCATCTTAGGGAAATTTTCCTACATTGCCGTCATTAAAATATAAGATTAAATCTGCACAAGTGTGTGTTTTGTGTCCAACCCGATAGACTTCTTGGGTTCATTGTGTCAAAACAAGGAATCCACATCAGTCCACTTGAAGTACAAGCAATTCTTGATTTTCCTGCATCGTCCTCACTAGTTTAGTTACAACGGCTCCAAGGGAAGGCTAACTTTATATGAAGATTCATCTCGAACTATGCAGAGCTTACAAAAGGATTTAATCACCTATTGAAAAAGGGGTTCCCTTCCATTGGGAGGTATACCCCAAAAGGATTTTGATGCCTTCAAAGACGTCCTAGTTCAAGCATCATTATTGTATCCCCCTGACTATCAACGATATTATTGCTTGTATCTCGCTACAACTGTTACCACCATTTCCATGGTGCTAGTCTAAGAAGATGAACAAGGGGAAGGGCATCCTATCTATTATTTGAGTCAAAATTTGAAGGACACTAAAATCAAATACACTCACGTCAAAAAGTTAGCTTTTGTAGTTGTGCAAGTTGTACAAATATTTCACCGCTATATTCTTCTTCAAAAGACTATGGTAGTTTTTGATTGCTACTCGATGACTTACATTCTGTCATGTCAATTACTGAGGGGAAATAATATAAATGGATCATTATTCTCTAGGATTCCTATTTGGAATTCATCAAATCAAAATATAAGAAGTCCTTAGTATTTGTTGAACTAATATGAGACCTTCCCTCATATGAAGCTGAGTCAACATCTAATGATTCTATTCCTGATGAGTCATTGTTTCTAGTTGATTCATCCGATCCTTGGTATGAAATATCATTGTCTATCTCCAGACCCAGACTTTTTGGCTCAACACCTCTTGATCTGATCATCATTGCATTTGATACCAGGCTCAAAATTACATTATACTTGGTGAAAATCTATATCGTCGAGATGTCAATACAATATTCATATGGTGCCTCACTCATGAGGAGGCTGAGAAAGATTTGAATGAATGTCATGTTGGAGCATGTGGCGGACATATGTTTGGCTATGAAATCACCCAAAAATATTTTGTGAGCATGTTACTTTTGGCCCACCATTTTTTGATTTTACATCCTTGCAGTAAAAAAGTGTCACAATTGCCAAATTTAGTAGATGTTGAATCAAGGAGAGATAAATCAATCATTGCTTGAAGCTCATGAGTAGGACTAGTTATAAATGGTACTTTTATCTCTTAACCATTTCTGCTTATGCGTTAAAGCGATATTCAGTTTTCTTATTTAATGTTACAGCATGAATGTCTGAGTTATCATTTGGCACTTGTATGGTAATAACTATTTTTTTTGTTTTAGTGTAGAATAGCTCATTACGCATAAGTTTTTAACAATTGTTTCGTCTAACTTCTTATACGAAGTAGCTCATCTTTATCGAATTCTTTTCTTATGATAGTTGAATGATCTTTATTACCAGTTATTGTATGAAATATTTTTAGATCACATAGAAGAAAGATCACGCCTTGGGTTAGCATAAATTTCAATGTTTTTTTTGTTTATTAGAATAGAATAGCATTAGATTAGATAGAAGTATTCTAGTCCAAACAGAAACACCCATCTTTCTCACACACACACACTGAATTGGGAAACTGGTCCCAAATCCCCAGTCCGACCTGCTATACCAAACAGATAAGGTGCTGCCAACCAAGGTCTGGACCGGGGGGTATCCCCCTTGTTATCGACCCAATTTTCGGGGCCTTCAACATATTTGGCGCTAGAAGGAGGGTCTGAACTATGAATGGCAAGTAAATCCAAATCAAAATACCATTCTGAGAGTAATTCGCCCTCACCATCTCCTCCGACTTCTCCATTACACTTAAATCCAGAGTTAGAAGTCGCTAGAGCATCATCTGCTGCTACAAATCCTGACATTTCAGATCAATCTGTAGTTGAACCTCCTGAAGTCGAATCTTTGATTCATAAACTTCAACGATTTTACATTTCCCCTCAAAGATTTGATAAATCTCAAGGAAACGTGACTTTGCAGTATAACCCTGCTCATCCCCTGACCAGACTTAAGAGTGAAAAGTTCGGTATTCGGCCAACCGAACTACCTCTTCCTAGAAGGAAAAGAGCAAGGAAGTCACCTAAAGGGTCTGACAGTGAGACTCTTTCATCAACATCTTCCATCTCAACTTCTCCCCGCGAAGTCAACCGTCTACTCCACCACCCCAGACCATTATCAATCCACCTAGTGGAATTCCTACAACTCCTCCTCAACATCTGCTATCGTAATCACTTCATCTTCTCAATCACAAGGATCATTTTCTACGAATTCCCCTGTTAGCAGTTCAACAATGGCCCAGTCTCCATGGAACAATCTTGGGGCAGTCTTAATGCCTGCGCCCTTGAGTCAAATACCGGCCCATCCTGAGAAATGGCTACCCAAGTTCAATCCTGAGGCAGGCACGCTAGCAGAAGAGCACATAAACAGCTTTATGCTATCCATCAACCTCAACGGGGTTACTAATGAATATGTTGTTGTTCGACTATTTCCTTATACCCTACAAGGAACAACTGGATCGTGGTATTTTTCATTACCCTCTGGATCTATTACCAGTTGGGACATCTTCCAAGACCAATTTCTAACCAAGTTTGGCGACGACAGGTCTACGACAACGTTAATCAACGTCCTATCCAACCTTAGGGCAGAATCTAGAGAACCGATTAAAGATTTCAATCTACGTTTCAATAAGATTCTAAACAAGATTCCTACTGCTTCCTAGCCCAGCGAGGAAGTGCGATGTGAATGGTATATCACTGCATTACCATCAAACATAGCAATCTTCATGGACAGGGCTAATAAAACAACCCTTGCTGAAAACATGAAAGAAGCCATAGCAGTAGAGAAACGTATAATAGCCTTAGAGAATAAATCCGCGTTAGAAGACTGGAAGTCTAAGAAGGTCACCTTCAAAGAAGAGTCCAAGAAAAAACAAGCAAAAGATCCATTTGATTTGGAGGGATTGCAAAAAGTTCTTAAGACCATGTCTAATGAAATGGTCAACATAAAAAAAAAGGTAGCAGAAACTTCTTCAAAAATGCCCTACAGAGTGTAGGTCTATAACTAGGGTCTCTCACACCACCAATTATTCCACATTATTAAGTCAATCCGGGATCGTTTAGTTCTTCCAAAGAGTAACTCAATCCGAGGCTGTTTTGCCCAAGTAATGCTCGGTAGTATAGTGCTCTAATGAATTGAAAGGAAACAGATACTAAACTATAACTGAATCAACTCAAGGATAAAATCACACAAATCAATCTGATCAGTCAAGGGTACAGAACCAATAACCCTTCCCTTTAGAAACTGATAAAGAAGAAAACCAAAGCAGAGGCTTACGGATCTGGGAGTCAGGCAGCGTCTTGCTGGCTCACAACAGTCTTAGGCCTGCTATCATTCGAAAGTAACAAAAGCAAATAAGCAAAAGTAAATGGAACAACAATTATGAAATGGAACAGCAGGAATTAAATGGAACAGCATAGGTAAATAGAACAGCATAAATAAATGGAACAGCAGTAATCAAAACAGCATAAATAAATGGAACAGCAAACAGGAAACGTCAATCATATGGAACAGCTAACTCAATTGGAACAACAAACGCAATGGAACAGCAATCTTAAACAGATGCACACATTCTAAGCTATTACAACAATCTGAGAGTAATGTATGACGTGACTATTTCTGAACAGAGTGATATTGTCTTCAAATCTCGTGAACACTTATTTTATATGAATCCAACGATGATACCAGTCATACCAATAC
>APFE030249140.1:2885-39650 GCA_000404065.3 Pinus taeda
CCTTCTATCTTGATGGTTTGAGGAGTGGTAATTCCTGCCAATGCATTACAAGATATGGTCGGATTCATTTGTTCTTCATCTAGGCTTTGTTCCTGGAGTATATCCTCTTCTTTTGACATTCCTTGCTCCTTTTCTTCTTCCTCTTCACAATCTATGTAGAATAATTTCTTCTCAGCACACTTATGACCTTTAGTGTATTTGCTATCACAATTGTAACAAAGCCCTTTTTGCTCTTTTTTCTTCCAATTGTTGTGGTGTCAACCTTATAGGTTGTGGAAGACTAGCAGCAACAAAACTTCCGTCTTTATAGTTGTGAGTGGTATGCTTCCTGGTTGCCATAATTTTTGCTTTCCATTTTTCTTGCTAACCTGAATGCCTTCTCTAATGAATCAGGTTCCCAAAGGCGAACATCATGTTGGATATTATCCTTTAAAGACCCTTTGAACACATCAATCCTATGCTCCTCTGGAATATCTTTTACCCTTATGTTCAATTTTTGGAACTCCTCAATGTGCTCCATTATTGAACCCTTTTGTTTGAGACTTATCATTGGCTAAAAAAAGTATTGCTTTTTGTATCCTCATAATGTGCTACCAATTCTTCCATAAAAATTTCCCAAGTGATAAATTGTTTATGAGAGCAAAGCCATTGATACCATACAAACTGATTTGGTTCCAAATATAAAGTTGCAATACGTACCTTTTGTGTGTTTTGCACATTATTGAGATCAAAAAATTGCTCCATCTGTAATATCCATGTTGCGGGATCATTGCCATCAAACTTCCTCATATCGATTTTTGGAATATGGTGCGTCTTCGATCCAACATTAGAGTCTATGAAATCATGATAAACATTTCCTTTGTTTTCATCATGAGTTTCCTTTACTCCCCTTTCACCATTAGTAAGTATTTCTTGTAGAAAATTTGTCAAATCTACCTTCAAATCTATCTTCAAATCATCAATATTGGCTTCCACGCCCTTTATCTTAGATTCCACACCATTTATCTTAGCTTATGTTAGCTTTTGTGAGAGTGAAATTTGTTGCACTTGGTCTTGTAATTTTGATATATCATGTAGCATTTCTTCCTCTTCTTCATGAGTCATGCTAGAGCTTTCAGGTTGCTTACTAGGTGTTTGCATTATCTTTCCTCGAGGCACCAGTTACTGATAATAATGCTCTACTATGCCCTTTGAATTCCTTCAAAATAATTTTTCAAACCAATCTTAAGCTAAAATTTAAAAAAATCTACACACCTTTTTTCACTTTGTAGGAGCTCGTTATTGCCTCTGATGTATCTCTATAATTTCGGATCATCCAGTTCTGAAATTGTGATTTGCAGTAGCCCTCTATGTCCTCTTTCCAATGTCAGCAGTCTAATCCTCATTGGATTCTCCAAGGAAGAGTTATACCAAAGCTCCCACAATGACCCGATTATAGACTAGTTCAGTACAGCGAACCTGTACGACATGCCACGTGACCCTGTTTCGACCTTTGGCTTTGAAAAATATATACAAGAAACTACAATCCGTCCTCTTCCTATACCTTCTTACAAAATTTCAATCTGATGCTCAAAGAGAAAGTTATGATGATTTCCCCCAGGTCACATGTTTGGAATATAATTTAGGAGTCTGCAAAAAGACCAACTTCCTCAGATCATATATCCACAAATATAGTGCGAAAAGATCTGAAATTCAGACTCAAGGTTCAGTACAATTTCGTCTCAAATGGGTTTTTTTTTCTCTTTTGAAACATCGTAGAAAAAAGTTATAGCGAAAATGCCACGATGACCTATTTGGAGTAGCAAAACCCTAGAATCCAAAGCTCTAATACCAAATGTTATGAAACCAACTCACAAAAAGATAGAAAAGATAGATCAATGCCTTAGAATTCAGCCTCTTCGAGGGGGAAACCTCCTTTACATTACACAAATGAATGATTCTTTGATGATTCAAATGAAAAAACCTCCTTTCTAGATATAGGAGTCTAAGGAGTCACAATATAACCCAACCAACCTAACAATAATAATATAAAGGCACAAAAATAACAATAAAGGGATTCTATGGGGCACAACAATAATAATATGGGGACAATAGGGGCAAAACAATATCAATAAGGGATACAACTACAATAGTAATGGGGTAATCACTAGTATTATAGGGACCTAACACCTTACCCATATTTCCCCCAAGATTCAGGATAATCAATGCTTGTTAGCTCAAAAAGGTTCTTCTAGTTCCCAGGCCATGCTTACAAACCCTTTTCCCCAAGGGAAACAACTATTTGTTGGCGCGAGTGTTATTGCTAGAACCCCCAGAGGAGGAAACCAAGATGGGGAAGCTACATCCAATGTATATATGGTTAAGTCTCACGTTGACATTTCAATGAGAGCTCATGATTATGGAGAGGCCAGACCTTCTAAAGCTAAAACTACTTCAGATACCTCAGAACCTATACTTATTTAGAGGCCCGCAGTAGATCCTATGCCTCAGATGTTGAAAGGCTATTCAAAATGTTCAACCTATAATCTCAATGCGAGGGATGCTCATAACTACTCTATTGTTAAAGATTTAGCTTAGAGCCTTTGTGCCATGTTGGTGTTAGAGGTACTCCAATTGTGTCCTGCACAGAGGAGCGCTTTTCTCATTGTGATCAGAGTAGTAGACCCTAATAATTCTATGGTAGTCACATTTGATATGTCAAATTTTAAGACTAGACTCCCTCATCATATGGCTTTCCAGATTAAATCTACATATTACAAGAAGACTATCTTTCGAACTATAGTTGATGAAGGGGATTCCACATGCGTAATGTCTATTTCATGTTCGAAGGATACTGGGTTACCTGAGGTTGTTCCCTCTCCTATTCTATTAACTAAATTCAATGGCCATTCTCATAGGCCTCATGGAATTCTACCTTCCTTCCCAATTTGTGTAGGGCGCAAGGTCACTAATGTGGAAGTAGAGATAGTAGATGGTAATCTTGATTACAGTGTTTTATTGGGTCACAATTAAGTTTACGCAATGGATGCCATTGTTTCATCCTTATTTCACATCCTAGGCTTCCCCCATGAAGGGAGAATTGTTACGCTTGATCAGTTAGCTTATTATCCTAACGATCGTAATGTATATGCTAAGTCCACTGATCCCTTGGTAAAGAATACCAAGCAACTTGTTGAGAATCTAGGATTTGTAATGTATTATTCGTTGATGGGAACTTTTGATATTCCATCTCTTGTTGCTCATGTCAATGCTATTTCATCTTCTAGGATCCTTACTTGACATGGTTATTTTAGAACTCATTATTTTTTTGATCCTTGGCCCTTTCCCCCTCCTACTGCCACATTAGAAGAGGGGAAGTAGGTGGAATGGCTTATCCAATGTCTGCAACATAAATTGCATATCAATCTATTGTGAATTCTGCATATTCAGATCCCATCCCTCTCCCATTAGAGGATGTGGCTTCGGTCTAGACAATTGATTCTACTTTGGCTATGGATTTCCTTGACATTATTTTACCATCTGATGAGGAAATCTTTTAAGAAATGATTGGTGTAAAAAGACCGTGGGATGAATTGCATCTATTTAGTCAATTTAGTGTCCTAAATTGCTACATGAATTATCAATCCGGGAGTTGTAGACCGATGAAGTGTAGTGCACTATATGTGCTAGATAACCCTCATCTTACCTCACTATTTTCAATTTTATGTCATTTTGGGGTTTTTGTTCTGTTAATCTCCTAAAGTGCTATAATGCAATTGAAATCCTAATTTATTGCTAGAATGAGAGTTTAAAAGTTCTTTTAGATCAAATTTGGATGTGGAGTTGTTAAGAAGATGAAGACAAAGTTGATTCTCTTCCTTGTTGTAATATTTCCCAAAACGTATGAGCTCAAAAGGCTCTTAAACTATTGTCTATAAAGTCAGAACTTGAATAAGAAAGTGAATATGCAACTACATTAGACAAACTAAAAATGAAGTGCTAGAAATGAAACTGCTACCTTTGTTGTCCACTCTAACTGCGAAATTAAATTCTAATAAACTACTGCAACTGAAATTAAAGGCAAGAAGCTTGAAAACTGCTTTTAAACTAGCCAACCATCTCATTCATAATCATAACATTCTGCCAATGTTGGCTTTAAAAACATCATTTATATGGGATGAGAAAGTGACACTAAACTATCCAATGCTATACTAATGGAAAGCAAGTTATCTCATTCATAATCATAACATTCTGCCAATGTTGGCTTTCAAAACATCATCATGTAATCATGAGAGAACAAAAGACTAAAATAAGCAGAAAGGAAAGTAAACAATCAAATCCCAGTCATAACTTCACATATCACCAATTTCATTCTTAAGGAACTAGAAAGACTCAATGAGACATGAACTTATGTAATGAGTATCCTACTAAGCAAACTAAGCATAAATCAAATCCCATTCATAACTTCACATATCGCCACTTTTGTTCTTAAGGAACTAGAAAGGCTCAATGAGACATGAATTTATGTAATGAGTATCCTAATGAGTAGAAAGCATAAACAACTTTGAATTGAAAACTAAAGTATAGCAGAAGAAGTTAGTACCAAAAATGCAAGTTAAAAACTACAAATAAGCTCGAGCATGAATTAATTCAAGACCTACTGCTACTCTGAAATGCAATGCATCTATTAAATTAGTGACAAGTTGCAAAACTTGTACAGGGTTAGAAAAATTAGAAACATAAATAAACGCAATCAATATACAACTGAAATGGAAAGAAACATAAATTAAAATGTACAGAATGAAAAGAAGGAACCTCAGCTACACAGGGGCCCTCTGTATAGCTTCAGTTTAACATGCAAAGATTACTTCAACGCACTCAAACAACCATGTGAAAACAGAGTCTTGTATTATAAAAACAGAGTATGATATGTCTCATCTATAAAGCGGAATTACACTATGCAAATAACATTAACAATATTCACTAGTCTGTGTTACAAAATGTTGGAATTTATAGAGGAAATTGTTAACTGTTCTAAGAGGAAATTCTTCAGTGCTGGACACGTAAACATAACATGTATCTGTAGGTTCAGCCTCCCAGTTGCTATAGGCAGTAAATCTATGCGTGGTGGATGTTGGATTTAGTTATGTAGGTGGCATGTAGGTGGCAAAACGAGTCCACAGGTTCAGGAATAGTTTCAGACTCCTCCTGCATGTAGAAACATAGTTCTAAATGGCATAGAACACCTCCGTTGACTCCCCTTTGACAAGGGCCTTTCCTTCCGAATCTGACCAAGTGGATAGGACCCTGTCCATGTGTCAACATTTCCTGAGTTGCCCATGTGGCTCATTCCTCTATTGGACACCTGTAACCTGTAGGAGTATCAAAACGGCTACAGAATTGCCAGTTAGCTGTGGAAACTGGTTACATTCCGTGGCTGAAGAACAAAACCTAATTCAAACAACACACATAATGAAATAATTTGAAAATCACTTAAGATACACTCCTGAGATCAACATGCAATGATTTCTGATGACTTAGGATGGATTGATATAGGAAAACAGAGGAAAAGGGTTAAGAAAATGCTTGGGAAAGAGGTAGCTTTGGGGCTCAATAACATCATCGGTCCTATTTTCTCCCTAAGTTGCATGAGGTTGAATCAAACTTGTTTAGTCCTTCTTTCAATGGAAATGTTCATAACCCTTTGGTTCCATTTCATATTTATGCTGAAGGTAATATGTCTAGTATTTAAGAAACCATTCCAGTGAACATTTCCTAGAATCCCAATGTTATTGAGAATATCTTCATTGGAGCTCACTGTTCCCTTGAATAAATCAAAATCTATATAGATCTCTTTAAAGATTTTAAAGATGTATTCGCTTGGTCTTATGAAGAAATGTCTAGAATTGATCCTTCGATAGTTCAGCATGAGATCAAGACATATGAAAATGCAAAGCCTATACGACAAAAGATTCAACCATTTAATCCTAGGAAAGATGCAACTATTAAGGCTAAGGTAGAGAAGCTGCTGGGGGAAGGTTTCATCTACCCTGTTCCTTTGACTAAATGGGTTTCAAATCTAGTCCATGTTGATAAAAAGTAAGGAACAATCTACGTGTTCATCGATTTTAGGGATTTGAATAAAGCTTGTCCTAAAGATAATTTCCCTACTCTGTTTATCGATCAAATCATCGATGAGTGTGCTGGAAATTAGATATTTTCCTTCATGGATGAATTTTCTAGATATAATGAAATTACAATTCGTCCTGAGGACCAACATAAGACAACATTTATTTGCCCTTGAGGTACGTTTGCATACATGAAAATGCCTTTTGGCTTAAAAAATGTAGGGACTACATTTCAATAGGCAATGTCCTATGCTTTCCATGACATGAAACATATAATTGAAGCACACTTGGATGATCTAGCTACTCATTTCGCAAGAGAGCGGAACATCAAAAGCACCTTCTTTTAGTCTTTGAAAGATGCCATTACTACAAAATCCAGTTGAACCCAAATAAGTGTGTTTCCACGCTTACATTTGATTGGTTATTGGGATTCATCGTGTCTAATGAAGGGATTCATGTAGACCCCTTAAAGGTTGAGGAAATACTTTAGTTGCCTCCCTCGTTGAGTATCCGTCAACTTCAGAGTCTTCAAGAAAAAGATAAAAATTTAAGGAGATTTATCGTAAATTATGCTAAGATAAAAAAAGGGTTTATGCGTTTACCCAAGAAATGAGTCCCATTCATTTGGGATGACTTTGCTCAATGCTCTTTCGATGCCTTGAAAAACGCATTGACCTCTACTCCTCTTCTGATTCCACCTAATTATAACAAATATTTCCTCTTGTATCTTGCAACAACAAAATCAACCATTGGTATGGTTTTGGTTCAGGAAGACAACGCCCTTAAAGATCATGTGATTTATTATCTAAGCCATGGCTTATTTGTTCCCGAACTTAGGTATTCTCATATGTTTAGAAATGGAAACAAGAAATTCCAATTTAATTTGTCTTTGAATTAAACTAAGAATTAAAATCAAATTCTATTCTCATAGAAACTTGTAAATAGTTAATTAAGTTTAATTAACTTAATTAGCTTAGGAATTTCGAGGTGGAAGTGTTTTTGAAGTCATGTATATGTTCTCCCTAAGTTTTAGGGGTCCAAAGTTTAAATTGAGTTGGAAACTAGATCACTTAGTTTACTAAGTTAAGTTCAGTTAAATTGGTTCCAAATTGTTTGAGGAACTAATAGAGAGTTAAAAGTCAGTTGGTGCACTAGTGCATCCACAAGTGTTGCTCTACTTAATTGAATATTCCCTCATCAGAAAATCATGCATGTCGATTATGAGAAAGACCCAGTTGAGACTAGAGTGATAGACAATGTAATATTAGTTGTATTATTTAATGAAGTGTAAATATCATGCATGCATAAAAGATTGATCCTATGTTTGGATTGCACAGTTTTGGAAGCATGAATTCCCTTTAAATACAGGTTATTCATCCTAGGAATTACAAAAGAGATTAGTGGCTTGGAGAGTTGTTGAATAGGTTAAGGATTTAGCTTGAGCTAGCTTGTGAGCTGAGAGAGTTGAGCATAATTGTGCGGATTTTTTCTAGTGAGAACAAGCTTTGTATCTTCACTCATATTTATGATATATGCAATACAGATAGTGGGGTTTTGAGTAGTGGATTTCCCTAGATACATCTAGTTTTTGTGCCATTTATTTATCTTCTTCTCGTTAATATTGTTTTCATCGATCTATTGGCTTTCGCTGGTTGAAATTAGAAGTAGATTCTTGTCCTGTGCTTTAGTACATTGCATGAGCTTGAGAATCTACATGATTTTCTACATGGTATCGAAGCTGTGAAAAATATACTAGAGGAGATTTCAAAGTTTTGAGTTTTTGAGTTACAGGTGAAATTTGAATTTGCAATACATACTTCAGGATCGATAGATGGCGTTCTATGATTGGCGGCTTGAGTATGCCTTGGAAGGAAACTCAAATTTTATAGCCTAAAGGGACAAAAGGGAGGTTGTGCTAGAAGATAATGGCTTGAAGGAATTCATTGATCAAGAAATTCCCAAGCCAACAACATCATATGCACAGAATTTGGCCAAATGGAAGAAGTGTGTGGCGAAAGTGAGGTAGATAATCCTTGAGGGAGTTCGAGACCGCATTGTCTCGAGTTTCCATGGGAAGGAAATTATGTATGCTATGCGGAAAACATTGTCAGATTTGTATCAGAACAACAATGACCAAAGGAAATTGGCACTAAAGGACAAACTCCAAAAAATAAAAATGGAGAAAGACGAGACGATTCCAAAATACTTGACCAAGTTCACTAAGTGTTGTGATGAACTTGGAAGTGTTGGAATCAAGGTTGCTGAGGATGACATGGTGAGTCTTTCTCTTCTAGGACTCCCAATGAGTTGGAATAGTTATCAAGACTTTGTCAATGGTCGGGAGAAGCTACTACATTGGGGATGACTGTGGTCAAATTTTATGCAAGAGGAGATTAGGAGGAACACCAGGGATGGATCTTCATCAAAGATTGATGATGAAGAGAACTATTCCTTAGCGATTAAGGCGAAGAAGGGGAAGGGAAAGCTTCCCATTTGAAATCAAATTCTTATCATGGAGGTAATAAGAAAGACAGGACACAAGTTAAGTGCTTTCATTGTCATGAACTGTGCCATTTTGCTACAAATTGTCCACTTAAGAAGTCCAAGAAGAAGTCCTCAGGAGGAGTGGCGGGTGAGGCTTTAGCCTCTCAATTCAAATTGGACTTTTAACTCATTACATGCATGGTGTAATCAATGATGGGAAGTGTATGGTATCCCATTTACAACATAATAATGATGTTTCCAAAATTAGGATTGTTGATTTTTAGTCATATCGATAGCTAAACGTGATCAAGGAATGTGAAAACCATTCTATGGTGTAGGAAAAAAACGACATAAATTCACCAAGAGATTAATTTACAAGTGAAAAAAGGGGGCTTTTCATGGCCAAGTGATAGCATAAAGTTTTCATCCTTGGATGTCCCTAGTTCATGGATATCTTATACATGAAAATTCTAATGCAATAGCCACTTCAATCTCAACTCTTCAACTTATTGAAAAATCTCATGAAAAATGTGAAATTTGAAGTCATCTTCCAACCTTCAATCCCTGATAACTATGTCACTTGGAAAGTTTTTGATATGATGCATAGATTGTGAGGTTTACAAGAAAATTGCAAGAATTTTCCAAGAATGAGATTAGTTGGAGAGAATAAGGATCAAGGGAGTAGTTGAGAAATAACAAGGTTCTAGCTCAAGTTATATATTTTGGAAAAGCTTTAATTAGAGGATGCAAATATTAATTAATTTGGTTATACAAAACTTTGTCATACTTCCAAGGTGATGAATTTCAGTGAGCTATTGAAGAGGTGATCACAATTTTCTTGAAGACAAATATCATCACCCACTTTGGAATGCTAGCCACAAGTCACGGTACTTCATATATTTGGTTTCCATATAATCTATCTAGATATGTGATCAAGAAAAGTAAAGAAGGAAAAAAATCTTATTGTGTGTTTCTTTTCAAGCCACCGACAAAGCCCCTCTTGTCTAATGATTTTATGAGTTACCCTATGGTTACACTAAGAAAGATTGCTACATCAACCCCATCCACCTCTAGATTGAAGAAGGTCGTAGCTATACAAGTAAACTTGATAGGCCATTGGTCTTTCCTCACTTGATCATGATCCTACCTCAATTTTTTTCCAAATGGTGAAGGAAGTTGTAAAATACGTCTACTCAAGGTTTGATGTTACATTATTTTGGTTTGTGAATAAACACATATGTAGACTCTATGGTATCATTGAACTTATTAAATGGTTACATTAGGTTTATGGTTTTACTGAACATTTTATGTATCATATGTTAAATTAGGGTAGGATGAATAAATTCTTTAGCATTGACATTAGATTTACTTGTGCGTTTCATTTTATTTGAGTTTAGAAATTTATTTTATTTGAATAAAAGGAGAATTATGCTCACATCATATGAAATTATCTAAAAGATGGTGTATATGATTCATTTATTTCCTTCATGCATGGATTTACTTCTCTCTAAAGGAAGAGATAATGCACTTGTGTCTTTATCTCTCCCTAGCATTTAATATCCATTTGGTGAGAATGTTTCAAGTTTATAGGATTTTGGAAATTCTAGAGTTCTCATGCAATATTAAGATGAGCACATGTACCCTAGTTGGAGCCATCTATTACACCTTGGATCCTTTGTAGTGCACCCTACATTTTCTTTCACAATATGTGATCATGATGATGTCCATAAAGTGTGATGATTTCTTTTTATGTGGGCCCTGTGGGATGAGTTGATGTACATGTGTTGGCTAGCGGTGGCTTGGATCCCCTATGGTGGATGGTCATGAAAAGTCATTTTAGACTCCATTCTCAAGGTGATTGGTTTTATTTCTTTGGTTGAATATCCCTTGGTGGTGATAATTCCCATCATGTTGGGCATTGATGTCCTAGGAAAATGTTCGAGCATCTTGGGATGTATCTATTAGGGCACATGATTTACAGGAGCCCTAGTTACTCACTTACTTATTTCTATGTAAAAGGTGATTACGCTTCACAAGGGTTGTCACACCCATGGTTTAGCACACCTATGTTCCCCACATTAACCCTCTCTTTTCTTATGTCTTTTCCACACTTTGGCCATAATCCCTTATAGATGATTTTGCTCATGCTCATCTAGTTTCACACTTCCCAAGGTAGTCTCACTATTTTCAAGGAATATCACAGTTTTTGAAGCATTGGTCACACTTTTTGAGGCACATATGTGCTAGTTACATCCACATGGAGCCCCCTACACATGCCATGTGTCATATTCTAGAGCACTCATATTTTTGACATATTTGAGCATTGGTGTTGGGATTTTCACAAGGCGTGCTAATTTGAGAAGTAACTAGGTGCACTAGTTTACACTAATATGTTTACTAGGGATGCCATCCACAAACGTTGAGAACCATTCCATGATTTTCCCAATGAAGTTTTCCTTGGGAAAAAAATACATATATACATGTAGATAAAGAAAATTCAATTCAGAAACCGAGAGAATTATTTCCAAAATGATTTATAATTATATCATTATATGCAAAGCAACTTCACTTTTTTAGATCTTATTGAATTCTCAGCACTTGCATTTGAATCAAGTCCAACTTTCTCTACCTCTTGTAATATCTTAATAGCAATGAACAATATGTAACAATCACAAAAATAAACTACCATGGAGGCACTGACAATCCATGGAGGAAGACAAAATTTAGAAAATTAAAAATAGTCCTACTATTACAGGGATACCCAATACAATATAACATATGTCCAATAGTACTTATGTTTCCCTGGAGATATACAAAACTAAAAGTATAAGGAAACAAAGTTGAATATTCTTTTTAGTAAAAAAGTTGAGATATCAAAAAATGTTTCTAACCCTTGGATAACCATACAATATATAGAAGATACACCCAATTAAGGAAAAAACTAATATTACAGAGGATTATATGCTTTAATAAATATTTTGGAGGACATCAACATAGAAAATAAAAGGTCGCTTGTAGGGATCTAAGTTACTTGTAACTCTTTCACCTTTTTATGTTCTCCCTTGGGAAATATTTTTTTGGCAATAGTGTTTTAAGTACGTCAACATATCTAAAAATGAATCACACACTATATCAAAGAATAAATAGAAAATCTCATTCACCCTTAAGGTAGGACAACACCTTACAATTATCCTTTTATAGAGGGATCCACTCATATTCACTTTCCTCTTTGAGTTGGCAAACTCCCAATGAGCTTATAATATCCAATACAATAATATTCACATACATGCTTAATAAGGACTCCATCCTCATTTAAGCTATTAAATCCTAACTACCGAGTGGGCTTTCTTTAATGAGACTACATTATATGTATTAAATGTTAAATATATAATAGGGCCTTATTTAGTAGTAACAAGGAATGATGACCTAATCCACATTACATTTAATGACCACCATAATTATCCTACTTATAACTATCATAGGCCTATAAGAACCTGTTATATCCCTAAAAAGGATTCCATTGTTCTATATCCCTTTAAGAAACATTGCATTCAAAGCTTGTATGCATGATATACATCCATAGCCTAGGCTTCCATTACATGTGTTAACTATAACGCTGAAATAATTTAGGAAAATCTACCATGTATGCCTCAATTCTAAAGTAGCCAAGAAGCACATTCATAAACTTGAGTGTTTGGCAAATTTAATGTCTTTAAATTGTCAATCATACATTGTCAACCAGGGTACATAAACTGTTGAAGTACAGGCGCACAATATGTGCTAGAAGTTATTCAATATGTCGTTATGTATTTGTTAGGATCTAAACTTAAGATGCATATGGAGGTGGTGTTTTTTAATTATATTAGAGTTGCAATCCTTAGAGTTGTTAGCTAATTTCTTGGGAGTGATTCTCTATCTAATTAGTTTATGGATGATATGAGAGTGATCCTACTTGTATTAGATTGTTTTGAGATTTTTGGTTTTGAATACTTATGCTGCAACTTCTAATTCACTAAGTGCAAAAATAAATCTATTCTATCAATTGTGAAGAAATATTGTCTAAGCTCAATTGTCTAGGAGAAAAATCTCACACTTTTACTTATTCAATTTTCATTCAAACAAGATATTTCAAACAACATCTATACTATGAAGTAAACACACTTGAACTATGCTAGATAATAAGCAAATGAAGTAACCATGTTGTACCAGGTATAAAGCAATTCAACTGACATGCTAAACTAGGTATGAAGCAGATGAAAGTACTTATGAAAATAACCATTCATTGGCGAATTCATTATGCTGCATTTTCACACAAAACATAGTATTCAAGGAATGGAAAGGAATCGAATTGCAATTGATTAAGACCTGTCACTATTCGTAGGGGCCCTCCACAGATCAGTTCACAATCTTCAATCAATGCAATGCATACACACAAAACCAATTCTATTGCTGGCAAACAAAATTCACAAACTGTTTCAAAATTACATCATCCACCGTGCACCAAATCACAATGCAACCATATGTTTTATAACGGGTTTCTAGCATAACAACATGAGTAATTTAAGCCTAATATATTTATATTAGCTAAAATATATCGCTAAATCTTTGATTTTCTATTCTGAAAGAAAATCGATAAGATTTCAATTGAACTCGGATTTTGTTTCGGCGACAATCCTGCAGTTTACTTGGGGTTTGACGATGATCTCTTGCGCTTATCTTAACGAATGATTTCAAGGGGATAAGAAGGGATCCATGAGGAAACCATTCCCTATCCATTTGCATCCTTCGTTGATGACCTGGAGCTTCTGAACCTTGCAAACAATGGAGACAGCTACAGAAATATGGATTAGTTGCGGAAAAAGACCAATTCTGTTGCCAATTGCATTCTTTAACAAAAAAATAGGGTATAAAGTCAAACACAAATAAGAAGAGATATTATTGCATACCTTCATCAAAACCTAGTGGATATGGCTTTATTTAAGTGGTAAATATATAGAAAAATAGAGGAATATTAGGCAAAAAGGGATGTCATGGTAAGACAATCTTTAGACTCTACGTTGAATCCCATGTTCAAGTGCTCATTCTAACTCCCAACTAGTGAGATTTGAGCTTGATAAATGACTGATTACTGTGCTCCAAATTCCCCCTATAGTCATGTGAGTCCAAATACCTAGTATAATTCAAATCCAAAAGATAATTAACATAGCAACATAAGGTTGATTATTGATGTAGAATGAACACTTCCACTACATAATATGCATACTAAAACCTAATGGTTATAATAGGCTCCAAACTTCCCTCAATAATATTCACTTCATATAGAGTATATTTAGTATGAAAAATCTGTAAATAGTTATTCTCCCAAAAATAACAACTATCCATATACCACTTTTTTCCAACCTTCTTTAAATCACATTAACCATTATAAATTGCTTCACATGATTTTACAATTTTTATACTCAATTATCTAAAAATAATAATGTAAATTAGACTTCCAATATTTTAATTGAAAACCATTTTTAATATCTTATAAAATATCTATGGCACTAAGAAAAATAATTATAAATAAATATAATTTACAATATAACTTTAATATAAATATCTAATTAAAAATTGAATATATATATATATAATATATATATATATAATATTATAAACCATAATAATTGGAGACAGACTTGAGAAGGACGATGGCGCTGCGGAGGCCGTCTGGAAAGGGTTAGGGATTTTTCAGCTGATGGCGACACGACTGCACCCTACTTACCCCACCTACCTGCTAGCTGTCGACGTCTGCTCTTTCCTCCGGCTACATCTCCCGCGGCAGTTCCCGTCACCTGTTACATGTTGATCACTTTGTAACAACAATATTTACCGTCTCCTCCCTGTTTCACTGTATTCCCACCAAATTCCGATACCCTACCCGTGGCGACGATTACAATGGTCCTGGAGGTAGCTGGCAGAGAGCACCTTGGAATAGGTATGGAACTTGACCTAGTAGACCACTCAGAAGACTTGTTGGAGAATGTAAATATCTAGCACACCCCTCGCTCTGCCGTGAACGAAGTCCTTCCTTTCTGCTGTGACCTGTCGGCTACCATTGTGGGTCTTCCTTCCATTTCTGGACCTTCCTGCTCCACTATTACTTTCTCAGAGCCTCCTCTGATCTGGCCATTTCCTTCCTCGGCGTCGCAGTCACCCTCGCCTACCACTTTTGTTTCCGCCCACCTCCACTCAAATTCTGAGGCGACTAGTTCTCAAACCCCCCTCTCATCCTACCCTGGTGAATCTTCAACCAACCCTTTGAGAGCCCACACCCTGGCCCAGGAAATCCCACAAGTTCCTGTACCTGAGGCACCCCCATCGGGCAGCTATGCAACGGTACACCCTCTCCCGGAATCAATTCCTGCGGCTGAACACCCCCGCCCTGAAATCCCTGACCTAAACCCTAACTAGCTAGGGGATAAATCATAGGATACTGAAGAGCCGATGCCGTGAGGAAAAAAGGAAGTGCTTCAAGGTCCAAACCGAGGATGTCATCCTCAAACTTGGGGAGTACATTTAGTGGGGTGACACCATGGACACGACGGACTGGGTTCTGGTAGGAAGAATTCATGGCTGTAGTTACACAATGGCTAGGCTTAATATGTGGACCTCAGAGGTATGGGGGCAGTAACTGGTGGACCTCCCAACTGTACAAAACTTTGTTAAAGGATGGTTTGCGCTGTGTTTTTATAGAGTCGAGCACAGAAACTGGGTCCTATTGTCTTTCTGGCATTTTGAGCATGCTCTAGTTATTCTCCGGTGATGGAACCCTCTTTTTAACCCCGCAAAAGAACATATAGGAGTCGACCCTATATGGGTTCAGCTACTAGGATTGCCCCTACAATTCTGGTCAGAGGATATATTCCGTCGCATAGGCAACACTCTGGAAACCTATCTCAACCACGATAGAACATTTCTAGCCTTAGGTATGATGGCATATGCCAGGATTCTCGTTCACCTAGATACTTGGGGTGGTCTTCAAGAGCACATCACCTTACAGTGGAAATCCTTCTCCCGAAAGCAAACCCTAGATTACGAAGGTGTCCCTTTCCGTTGCCGACGTTGTCACAAGGTGGGACACCTGTACAAAGATTGTCTGCTGAATAAGAAGGAAAGGGCAGGAGATAGGGGGAAGGATACAACACAGAACAAAGCACAAGCTCTGAATAGCCCTTCAGGGGGGGAAGAGGTAGCAAATCTGGCACACGTTGATGCATTACCTGTGCCCACAAAGGAGACCAGAAAGAAGTGGGGAAATGCACCCATCAGAGCACCCTCTCCACCTCTTACTAGAGCAAGGGAAACTGTAGAGGCTGAGTTCTCTATGGTTATGTCGACTGCAAACTCCTCCTCTATTTACTCTAATCTATCTCCACACTGCATTGAAACTAGTTATGAACAGTTCAATTTAGTACAGTCTTTCTCTCATACCTTTAACCGCCCCAAGGCTGTGGATTTCCCCATCAAACCCTCCTCCCCCATCATCGCCTGCACTCAACCCTCTTTGCTTGATAATCCTCCCCCAAATTCCCAACTACTCGATCCTTCCACTCATTCCAGCCCTCTACCTTTCAGATACCCCACCAGAGCCATGTTTTGCTCTCAGGGCCCTGACTCTCCGGGTATCGGTCTCATCACCTCTCCCCCTCCTCTAAAATTTACTAGAGGCAAACCCTCCTCCCTATCCAAAGCAAAGATACAAGCAGGGGAAGAGATTGTTTCGGGAAAACAACATGCCATCGATTGGGTATTTAGAGCAGTGAATACCCAAGACCCCCCTCCTCCATGAAATTTCTCTCCTTCAATTGTAGAGGGTTGGCTAGCCCTACAAAAAAATTAGCCATGAGGATACTACTCTCAGCAGAACCCATTGATATTATTTTTCTACAAGAAACCCTAGGTTAGGGTTGTGTCATTACCCACCTCCTGGAATCCTGGTTACCTGGATGGACTTTCCATACCCTCGATGCATCAGGGAGGTCAGGGGGTCTTACGCTTTGGGTAAAAAATCGATCTATAATAATCTGTAATGTGTGGGGGAGTTCGAGCCTCCTAGGAGCTGATATATATTCCTCAGAACTTGATATTGAGCTCAGGATCATAGATATATATGGCCCCTGTCACAACATGGAGGAATTTTGGAGCAGACTCCTAGACCCTCACATTCTTCAAAAGGACAATCTCATCTTGGTGGATCTAAACTTCTCCATCAGCTTTGCAGAATCATGGGGACACAATGCCCAAAGGGATATCCTTCAAATTTTTTCGAGGTCAAACTGGAGGATCATAATCTCATAGATATCCCCTCCCCAAAAATATTGCAAACTTGGAGGAAAAACAGAATAGGAGCGGACAATATCTCTAGAATAATTGATAGATATATCATTAAGGAGCATATGCTAACCTTGGGATAGGGATATAAACAGTGGGTGGGCTCTGGAGGAATATCAGACCATAGGCCAATCTGTTTGGAAATCAAAGGAGGTATGAACAAACCTAAAGGTCCTTTCAAATTTAATGCAGCTTGGTTGAGGGACGTTGAATATATCCAACTAGTAACAAATTACTGGAGGAATCATCCCCCAGTGACAGAAAGGACTATATAGGAAGGATTTGCAGAAAAACTAAGAGAACTCAAGAGCCTCTCAAAGAAATGGGCTCATAAGAAGAGAATGCAGGAATACCACACTCTCAAACAAACTGAAGAAGCCATTGAGAAGTATGAAAATGACCATGAAGGGATCTTCTCCTCCCCTAAGCACAAAGAGCAGATAACCTCTCTACTGGCTAAGAGAAACCAGATTCTGAAGGATAGAGAAGAGAGTTGGAGATTGAGAAGTAGAGCCATCTGGGTGAAGGAAGGGGACGACAATACCAAGTTCTACCATAAATTTGCAAATGGGAAGAAAGTTATCAATACTATTTGGCACCTATTAGATGAATAGGGAGAACCGGTGAACACCTTCCCTCGGCTGGCAGCTATGGCCTCTGCCCAATTCAGAAACATTTATAAGTCACCACCAAATGCCACCTGGGAGACATAATGAGGAAAGCCCAACTATTCCTAAGGTTTGTAGAAAAATAAGAAAGTGGGGATTTGAAAAAGGAGGTCTCCCTCAGGGAATTGGAGGACACTCTCAAATGGTTTAAATGAGATAAAAGCCCTGGTCTGGATGGCTGGAATGTGGAATTCTACATGGCCTTTATTGATACCCTGGGGGGGGACCTATTACAAGTTATAGAGGAATTCAGAGCCTATGGAAGAATGTATGAGGCCTACAACTCAACCTTTATCTCCCTTATTCCCAAATCAGACAACCCCACATCCTTCAATGATTTCTGACCCATATCCTTATGTAACTGTATCTTCAAGATCATCTCTAAGATTATAACAAATTGACTCCGAACAATCTTATCCAACCATATCTCAGCTGAACAATTTGAATTTTTATAGAATAGACAAATACATGAAGCAATTAGAATGACACAAGAGATTCTACATTCTATCTAGACCCACAAGCTAAAGGGTATTGTCCTGAAAGTTGACCTCTTGAAAGCCTTTGATAAAGTCAATTGGCTATACCTCACAATGCTCTTAACGCACTTGGGTTTCCCATTTGAATCCATAATATGGATTATGAGTTGTATCACTAATGTATCATACAAAGTTCTAGTAAATGGTGTGGCCTCTCCTGTTTTCCACTCTGAAAGAGGCCTCAGGCAAGGATGCCCATTGTCCCCACTCCTCTTCTTACTCATCATGAAAGGTCTCAGATTTTTGATTAAGGAGGACCATAGAAGAGGTAGACTAAGGGGGGATTCGTATCACTGAAGGATGCACATTAACACACTTGCTCTTTGTGGACGATGTGCTACTTTTCCTAAATGAGAGTATGGGAGATGTGACTGCACTTCTCAATACATTCACTATATTCCTAGCAGCCACTGGCATGTTGGTTAACAATGAAAAATCCTCTATAACGGCTATAGGATGCACACCATATGAGGTCTAGTATGCCTTGAGAAGATTCCCCTATAACCTACTGCAGCTGGACGAGGGATTAAAATATTTGGGTTATAGATTAAAACCACATGGTTATAAGAATGTTGATTGGATTTGGCTCATAACCAAATTGGAGAAAAGGCTAAACATATGGTATTTAAAATATTTATCAAGAGCAGGAAGATTTATACTCATAAAAGCAGTGTTAGAAGCAACTCCAGTTTATTGGATGTCTTTAGCATGGATTCCTAAAGGAATATTGTCCAGAATAAAAAGCCTATGTTGTAGATTCTTGTGGAGAGGGAATCAACCCAGAAGGATTTTTGCTTGGTCAAATTGGGACTCTTTGGCACTCCCAAAGAAGTGGGGAGGATGGGGTATCAAAAGACTAGAATCTTTCTCCACAACCATGGTGGCCAAACAAGGGTGGCAGATAGTCACATTGCACAGCTTGTGGACTAAGGTGGCCACATCTAAATACACAAATCCTTTAAATCTTATGGACTAGATTTGACAACATCAGTGGACACAAGATGGAAATATGGAAATCAGTCCTATAAGCTATGCCCCTTATCAGGGATGGAATCACATGGCGAATAAAGTTAGGAGAAGTTGTTAAAATAGGGATGGACCCTTGGATTGGATGTGGGAATGCTCACAGACTCCCACAGGAGCTTAGAACATACCTCACTTCTGAAGGGATCTCACATCTTAACCACATAACAGACAATGACCGCTCTACATTTTTGCAACAAGCTTGGAAATCTGGGAGGATGTTACAAATCCCTTGACAATGGCAGCACCATTGGAAGGAATACACCAAGGCACTCATGGAATCCCATATCAGGATACAAGAAGGGGAGGATGAGCTTATCTGGGCACATGCGAAGCATGGAAAATACTCACCTGCGGAGGGATACATAACGCTTATGAACTCTCTGAAACCACTGCAGTGTGAACCTTGGTGGAGAAGTATATGGAAACTTAAAGCATCCCCCAGGTCTAGGCTCCTCATGTGGACCATTCTGCGTCACAAAATCCCAACAGGAGAAAATTTGATCAAGAGATCTTTTCATTGACCCTTTTGGTGCGGCCTTTGCAAGGCTGACAATGAAATTGGGAATCATCTCTTTCTTACTTGCCCATGCACAAAGGAGCTTTGGAATACTACTCATTCTCATATATCTTTGCTCCCTAGGTTGTAGGGAACAACTGTTTAGGAAGCCTAGGAGGGATTGTAGTCCACTGTATCCTCGGAAAGAACAAAAAAATCCCTTTACTTACTTGCTAGGCCATTTGGATTGTCCGAAACAAAATCATCTTCCAAAATTCTCCCCTCCACTGGTCGGCCATCACTGCACAAATCCTAGCAGACTACCAACGGATTCCAAAGGAGGAAACAAATCCCAATCCCAAGCATATCATCCCCGAGAGCATAAACCAATCCCAACCTTGGGCATACTTTGATGGCTCAGCTCAAGACATTGGATGTGGGGGAGGAGCTGTCCTCCATGTTACAACAAATCATATTTACAAAATCCAAATGGGATTGGGCAAAGGGACGAACAATTTTGCTGAACTGTTAGCAGAAAAATACACCATTCACTTTGCTTTGGAAAGATAGTGCAGAAACTTACAACTATTTGGAGATTCAAAAACTATATGTAATTGGATAAACAAAGTTACAAATTGTCATGCTTTTTCTCTAAGACACATCATGGAAGAAATTTTCAGACTCATAAATTTTTTTAACACATTTACTTGTCAACATATATATAGGGAGCAGAACACAACTATCGATCTACTATCTAAGGAAGCAGTGCACATGCCTATAGGAACTTGGAGCATACTGGAGAAAACTGATGGAACCTTCCATCAATATTATCATAGACCTTTTATAGAAATATCAGGTTAGTAAAGCTCAATGGGAGCTGGACATAAATTTTTGCTATATATTTTTTGTTGTCTTTATATAAATACTATATGAAGTTTTTTATCAAGCAGTGTCTACAGATGACAATTATTTTTTGATACTCTCTGCGTAGAGTAAGTACATAAAGCATTTTGAAAATCATAGCTTAGAGCAATGTCTCCCTGTATGGAGTACTCCTCTCTCTATTTTGAATACTCAACAGGATAGGCTTCTAGCCCACAGTACAGTATATGCCACTGACATCTGCAAAATGTAATTTTCCTCATTAATAAAAATTAGGACTTTTCCAATCAGTATATATATATATATATATAAATAAAACTTATAACATTAAATTATAATACAAATCTCTTAATTCAAAATGTGAATAAATAAAATTATATATATGTAAGCTACATGACAATGGAATTATATTATATTAAGATGAGAGGTGAAAATGTCATTACTCTTCCTTTTCATTGTTACGGCACAAAGACAAAATGCCAATATTCTTTCTTTTGATTATCTTAAACTATGACAAAATGTCAAAATTCTTTTCATGGATAGTCATGATATAAAGGAAAAACGGTAGAAAATTAATGATTAATAAAAGCATAAAATATAAGGGAAAAATTGTTGAAAGTTAATAAAAAATATATATATATAATATTTATAATATTAAATTAAAATTAGTTAAAATATAAAAAAAAAAAAACATTTTTTCCAATTTTAAATGTAAAATAAATTTTTATTTTTTAATTTATATTTTCATAAAGGAATGTGAATAAGTGTAAGTTTAGCTATTATATAATTTGGAGTTTTCTAGATATATTTTTCGTGGAATTTGTTTAGAATTTAGTCGAGATTTATTGGAATCACATGTTTGAATTGTGAATTCTTTGCAATTTCAATATTTTAAAGGTGATCACAATGTTCTTGAAGACAAATATCATCACTTGCTTTGGAATGCTAGCCATAAGTCATGTTACTTCATATTTTAGTTTCCATATAATTTATCTAGATATGTGATCAAGAAAATTAAAGAAGGGAAACAATCTTCTTGTGTGTTTCTTTTCAAGCCACCAACAAAGCCCCACTTGTCTGATGATTTTATGAGTAACATTGATGAGTTACCCTATGGTTACATTAAGAAATATTGCTACGTCAACCCCATCCACCTCTTGATTGAAGAAGGTTGTAGCAATACAAGTAAACCTTGACTGTCCATTGGTATTTCCTCACTTGATCATAATCCTACCTCAATTTTTGTCCAAATGGTGAAGGAAGTTGCGACATATGTCTACTGAAGGTTTGATGTTACATTATTTTGGTTTGTGAACAAACACATAGGTAGACTTTACAGTATGGTTGAGATTATTAAATGGTTATGTTAGGTTTATGGTTTTACTAAGCATGTTATTTATCCTATGTTAAATTAGGGTAGGATGAATAAACTCTTTAGTATTGGCATTATATTTACTTGTGTGTTTCATTTTATCTGAATTTATAAATTTATTTTATTTGAATAAAAGGAAAATTATGCTCATCATATGAAATTCTCTAAAAGATGGTTTTTATGCTTCATTTATTTCCTTCATGCATGAATTTACTATGTATATGCTTAATTTATTTCCTTCACACATGAATTTACTTCTCTTAAGGAAGGGATAAGGAACTTGTGTCGTTATCTCTCCCTTGCATTTAATATCCATTTGGTGAGAATGTTTCAAGTTTATAGGCTTTTAGAGATTCTAGAGTTCTCATGCAAACTTAAGATGAGCACATGTCCCCTAGTTGGAGCCATCTATTACACCTTGGATCCTTTGCAATGCACCCTACATTTTCTTTCACAAGATGTGATCATGTTGATATCCATAAAGTGTGATGATTTCTATGTATATGGGCTTGTGGGATGAGTTGATGTACAAGTGTTGGCTAGCAGTGGCTTGGATCCCCTATGGTGGATGGTCATGGAAAGTCCTTTTAGACTCCATTCTCAAGGTGTTTGGTTTTATTTCTTTGGTTGAATATCCTTTGGTGGTGATAATTCTCATCATGTTGGGCATTGATGTCCTAGGTAAGTATTTAAGCATCTTGGGATGTATCTATTAGGGCACACGATTTACAGTAGCCCTAGTTACTCACTTATTGCTATGTAAAAGGTGATTAAGCTTCACAAGGGTTGTCACACCCATGGTTTAGCACACCTATGTTCCCCACATCAACCCTCTCTTTTCTTATGTATTTTCCACACTATGGCCATAATCCCTTATAGATGATTCTACTCATGCTCATCTAGTTTCACTTTAATTAGAAAACCTAGAGAATAATTCCAATTTTTTTTATAATTATATCGTTATATACAAAATAACTTCACTTTTTTTAGATCTTATTAAATTCAAACCACTTGCATGTGGAGCAAGTCTAACTTCCTCTACCTCTTGTAATATCTTAATAACAATGAACGCATGTAACACTCACAAAAGTAAACTACCATAAAAGCACCGACAATCCTACTACTATAAGGATACCCAATACAATATAACCTATATCCAATTAATACTTATTCTAAATGACAATGAGATTGTATTATATTAAAATGAGAGAGAAAATATCATTATTCTTTCTTTTCATTTTACGGCACAAAGACCAAATGTCAATAATCTTTTTATTGATAGTCATGATATATGGGAAAATGGTAGAAAGTTATTAATTAATTCTCATGTCAATTAGCTCATCTGACAGTCCGCTCATTTTCCGTAACCATTAATGCATCGTTTGCTAGCTTTTCGCAAACGTATAAATTATCCAGATCTGATTTGGTCCAGAATCGTGAATTTCTTTGTGAGGATGGATCACAAAGAAATAACCAAAATGAAGACCTCAGTGTTGATCGATGGGAAGGCATAGATCTAGACAGCATTGACTGGTCACTCCTGCTGAGGGAGGCTTAAAATCTATTTACTATATAAATGGATCAGCAGCTCCTACAATTATGAACTTCAAGTCATTGAACTTCAGGTCATTGAAGCTCCATTACATACTGCTCACATGGCAGCCTCTATGGACTCGACGGATCATGTTTTGACTAATGGCGGGCAACAGATCAACTCATCAGTTGAATCTGCAGCAATCCATGAAGTCCAGCTTTACGAGATGATACTCTCTGCTGCCAAGCCCATGGCTTTAAAAGCAGCCGTGTCGCTCAAAATTCCCGACATTATCGCCAAAAGAGGCCCTCTTTCCGTGGACCAGATTGCTTCTCACATTGCTGCTGCTAATTCCACATCTACTGGTAATTCGCATGTGAATTTGGGATACCTCTACAGAATTCTGAGGTTTCTTGCATCTTATGGCGTTTTTACTGAACAGAGAGAAGCCGATCAGGAAGGTGACGCAAACCCGAAGAAAATAAAGTACGGCTCGACCGCCATTTCGAAGCTGCTGGTGCAGGATGGAAACCAGCAATCCTGTGCGCCTTTTCTGCTTCTCGCAGCCGACAAGGTCTACCTGGAGGCTTATCAATATTTGGGCGATTCTGTCTTGGAAGGTTGCTACCCCTTCAACAAAGCTTATGGTATGAGTCCCTGGGAATATAATGGCAAAAATCCTCAAACCAACCAGACTTTAAACAAGGCCATGGCCACTAACAGTAGCGCTGTCATGGCTTCCGTGGCGAAGATGTATGATGATGGATTTCAGAGTATGAAAACGCTGGTGGACGTTGGAGGAGGCATGGGCTCTGCCTTGTCCATCATTGTGAAGGAACATCCACATATTCATGGCATTAATCTCGATCTCCCTCATGTCATTGCCACTGCGCCTCCCATAACTGGTAATTAGATTTGTAATGTTGGTCACCAGTAATATAATAAATGTGTTGATATATATAACATGATAGCATGTTGATGATGATTTATGACTGGGAACGAGGGAGTGTTGCAGGGGTGGAGCATATGGAGGGAAATATGTTCGAGCACATACCTTCTGCCGATGCAGTCATGATGAAGGTCACTATTTCTTCTATGGTTTTGCATTTCCGTAGCAAATTAACTTGTTATTATTATAATTTCCGAGGGCTAAGTTCTTTAATTATTGTTATTGCAGTGGATTTTGCATGATTGGGAGGATGAAGAGTGTGTGAAATTGCTGAGAAGATGCTACGAGGCAACTCCAACAAATGGAAAGGTCATAGTTGTGGAGGCAGTTGTTGAGGAAGATCAAAGCATGTTGAGGCGACTGGGATTGTTATTTGATATAACAATGATGATTTATACAACGGGAGGGAAGGAAAGAAGCGAGGAAGAATATAAAGGGCTGTTCCAGAGATCAGGCTTCGCTAGCTACAGGATCGTCAAGTTGCCTTTCCTTCAAGTGCTCATGGTGCTCTCCAAATCCTAAAAATAGGTCCTCTTTTTAAATCTAGTCCCAAGGATTTGTCGTATAAATAATATGTATATTTCTTTTTCAATCCTCTACTGTCACGTAGAAATTAATGTTGAACCCACAGAAACTGTGTTACATATTTAATCAGTGTCTATCTGTGTACATCGACCCGGATCTCGATCTCGGAGCATGCTGATGAAAAAATAAGTCCTCCCTTCTATCATGATGGTGGTTTGAGTTTAATATCATATAATTATTACTTTTAGAATATATATGGTAGCTAGGTTGTAAAATGCTATGTTAGGTTGGAAAATGTTATATGATGTAATGTTATTGTGAGGATAAGTTTGTTATTTATTTAATGGTTTTTTTTTCCAGGAGGGTGGTGGTTTAAAAGTCTATGGTATTTGTGCATAGTATTATTTTAGATTCATGTTAAACTTATATTTTTTTTGAAAGTTTGGTAAATCTGAATTTAAAATAACTTTAGTTTAATATTTATTTTCAAATATAATTATCTTAATTTTCATTTTATAACTAAGATCCATCTTAACTCCAGATCTATCAAGCGCCAAGAGGGATCAAATCTCTTGAGGTGCAAACCTATTTTTTGAGTGCAAAACTTGAGGAAATGTTTGCACCATGAGAGATTTGATCCCCCTCGAAGCTTGATATATCCAATTAAGATAGATCTAGGTTGGTTTCAGTCGTGTTCGGCCAAAGAAAATCTAACGAACATATGATTAATTTTATCAATAATATGTAAATTCATTTAATATTAATATAATCATTTTAAATATGCTAAATATGTCTCAGAGTAAGTCATTTATTTTCTTAGCTACTTCACTTTTGATAAACACACATGGGGAGCGAGAAAGATAGGAAAGATAAATCGTGCTGTACAATTTTATTAACAATTGATATACATTTATAGTACAATATGGTGACCGTTGGGATTCACATCCCAAAGTCTCTTGGACTCCTTTTGTCCATTCGACTTCCACACTAACCCATTTAGGATTAGGTGTCCAACAACTTTGTTGACATGATAAATATTGTTAATAATTTTAATGATGAAAAATGATGAAATGCAAATTTTGAATATAAAGTGACAATGTAATAGTGTTGAATGATAGAAAATGTGAATAATAAGAATATAGTCAATTACAAATAGACTTCGTTGTGATTAATCTCAAATTATTTTCTTCTACTATTCTTATGGTCACCCTTGTTACTTTTGTCATCTTTTCATATTGATTATATGAAAAAGAAAGGTTAAATCGTAAACCATTTAAATCTTTAGCTTGAGCTATTGTAGTAAACATCATACCTTGTCTCTCTTTCTCTCCAATATTAATAGGTTGAATTACTGTAGCACAGAAATCAATGTACCATCATACATCCAATTACATCAAGTCAAAAATTAACATCTACACTCAAATAAATGCATCTAATGCAAGAAATCAAATAAAATTAGAAAACAACTTTTACACTAAAATCAATGCATCTAATCAAATAAGATTAGAAAACAACATTTACACAAATAAATAAATTAAAAGAGATATATGAATGAGATAATGCTTAAATCAAGTCTTACATATAGTTGCGGGCACTGATCCAATTTTGAAGGATTACTTTTATTTTTAAGTTTCAAAGAAATTGAAAAATAATAAATTAAATATAAATTTGAAAATAAATAAAATATTATATTTTTATTTATTTAAAAGTTAATAAATTTAATAAATTGTTAATTTTTTTTGGTGATAAAAAGTAATTATAAAGAAAATTTTCATTCCAAGGGTTGTTTAATTGGTGGAATCACCTCCCTAATGGGAGGTCACTAGGTCAAAAGCCAATGGGATGTGATCTCTTTGGGTAGATTTGCCTAAATATCTTTTTAGGTGGATTTGCCTAGATACTTCCTCAAAAAAATTATAAAAACATTTTGTATATTCTATTTTTTTTAAGATTATATATACATTAATAATAATAAAAATTATATTAATAATAATTACATCACTTATTCATTTTGTGACACTATAGAACTTTAAACACAGTCACACTTTTTTATTTTTATTTTTTATTTGTTTTAGTGAATACTAATATAAGAGTGTGTAATCTATATTTACCTATGATGCATAAGCACTACATCTTATGTTCACATTTTGAGCATATACTTAATAATGAGATTTATGTTCACTTTAAATCTTATTAGGAAAAAATAAATTTTATCAAAATACTATAAATGTTACCAAAAAATTCTACTTGCATTATGGACTTAAATGTATATATTGTTTATTATTTAACTAAGATCTATATAAACACAAAACTAAATGAAATTACTCATCAATACCACTAAATATGCTACTTTTATGGAGAGCATTAGTTGTTCAACTTATCTCTCAAACCATGCTAAATGCATAAAAGAGTGTGTTATTAGAGCATAATCCCTAATGCATACATTTGAAAATAATAAAGATTATGATATATTCTATCTAGTTTTCTTTAAAATCCCACCCTATTTAAAAAATGGTATTCCAAACATTAATGCTGGAAAGGATGTGTCTCCTTGAGCTTAGACTTAGGATGAGGTAATGGGAAAGAAAGGATGTGTCTCCTTGACCTTGGACTTAGGATGAGGTAATAGGAAAGAGAGCTCTTAGGCATTTTCAAAATATTTGGAAAGTAATATAGATGTTGGTAGAAACATGAAGAAGATACCAAAGAAAATGAAATTATTGTAAGTGTGATGCCAATTCTTATACTGAGAAAAATTAACAATGCTCGTAAAACATAAATTCAAGTGATGTTCAAAAATTTACATTAAATATTTCACTATGCATAATTAAATAAAATCTTTAATTCCTAATCTTTCAATATTTCAATAAATAAAATATTTGAATGTTCATATTAAATAACATAAATTTATATATAAATTAAAAATAAAATAATTTAAATTTAAATTTTCTTATATTTTTATTTTCCATTATGAGAGAGATAATTAATTTATCTTATTCTTAATACAAAATTGATATATTAACATTTTTTATCTAATAATTTATAATTAATTAAAAATAAAGTAATTTAAGTTAAAAAATTTCTTATATTTTACCTTCCCTTATAAACAAATATGTAATTTATTTTATTCTTAATACAAAGTTGATATATAACCTTTAAAAAATATCATAACATTTTTTGATGTAAATTATAACATAAGGGAAAATTATTATATTTATTAAAATTATATTCATTAAGTTAATTTTTTTAAATTTATTTTATAATTCAAATTAATATTTCGTTATTCAATTCATTTTTTGTTTATTTTGAAACGATAAATCTACAATTTAGTTGAAATTTGAATTATAAAACAAATATTTCGTTAATACGGAATTTTAGAAAATGCTTGTTGTGGTTTTAATTTAAATTATCCAAATTTATTGTAGTTTTTTCATCTACTCACTCCTAGTTTTTTATATGTCGGTAAATGGATTACTTGAGCTATTTATCAAGTGGTTACCAACTAATAAATTGTATATGAAAAATTGTCTTTTTCATTCCTCAATTTTTTTTAATATAATCCAAGTTTGTATTTCATGTATAATTTAAAAATAAAAAATTAATATATATTCATTTTAATTTCAAATGATTAAATTATTTGAGGTGTAATTTTTTAAAAGTAAAATACTTGAAAAAGGGTTTATGCTTGAAGAGAATTAATTTCTCTAGGCTTTTAATAGACATAAGGACCATTAATCTCTCTAGGTTCTTAACAGACATGAGGTTATTTGATGTATTAACCAATTGGTTACTAACAAATAATTTATATATGAATATATGCTATATATATATATAAACATTGATTCATGTTAATCTCATATCTATCTCTATCAAGATTAAAGGGGTATCAAGTCTCTTGAGGTGAAAACTTATTTTAAAGTGAAAAACTTTAAAAAAGGTTTACACCTCACGATGTTTAATCTCTCTTGACCCTTAATAGATCAAGATAGAGCTAAGCTAGGTCTTTCTCTCTCTCTCTCTCTCACACACATGGGATTAAAAATAGTCTTCGGAACCAAGTATTTATTGGATTTTGGGACAAAATTGACTAAAAAATATTCTTGGAATAGGGTGAAAACTTATAATAGTTAAACTAGGTGAAATACATTAACTATACAAATATTTTTATTTTCAATTTTAAGAATTCATTAAAATAATAATTATTAATGCATTATAGCATATTTAATTGTAAGAAGCACAATATTTTTTTTAACAGATTCAGGGATGTTATATTCATTCCAAAATAGAAGAAAGCAGGCTTCCCCAGTACATAAAGGTTGAAGCGATCAAGGGAGACGGAGAGATAAAAATCATTGATCCTTCCTTTCCAATTGTTACATTAACTTCAAAAGTTCCTAATTTACCTACTGCGTTTAACTTGAAAGATCTAAAAAATTGCTGTAGAATCAGAATGCATTTACATAGCATAGCTAAATATGATTGAAAATATAAATCCAAGAGAAAGGAGTAATTTTTGTTGATTTGAAAGGAGAGTCATAGTAAGCCATGAGCTGGTATTGCTGTTCGTCTTTGTTGACTGCATTTTCCTTTGTCTTCTGGATTTTATTGCCATAGTCCAAAGTATTTGAGCATTCTCCCGGGTTTTTGGCAACCATCTCTTGCAACACACATATTACATTTTCCAAATGAGCACATCTGTTGTTGAGTTGCTTGAATTGTTTTCTATACTCATTGCGTTGATGATAGAGGTATGCGATATCTGTCTTGATTTTATCCTGATACGAAATATGCATGGATCGAATCTAGTCTAGAGCAACCTTGAGGGACTTATAGTGAGTACAAGTTTGACCCTTAGGAAAAAGAGCAATAGCATCCATGACGAATAAAGTAGGGGAACTGAGGGAGCTAAGGAGAACAAAGAGGGAATGAACTGGCATTGCAGGGGAAGAAGAGAGGAATTGCTTGTGCGAAGAGAGAGGGAAGCACGGGGAAATGAAGGTGGAGACATGAATAAATAGGAAGGGAGAGTCAAATGGGAACCCTGATGGTCTAAGGAGGCATGATTACCAATTTGTTGAGAAGCTCCAATGGAAGATGAAATGGATCAAGGAAGGATTCATATCTGCTTTGTGATGAGAGCTGTGGAAGGTGAGGAGATCGAAGAGATAAGGTTGCTGACCATGGAGCGTGGGTATGAGAGCCGAGAGAAGTCTTTTCTTAACAAGAGATAATCAAGCGAGAGAGGGGAGGGATGGGAGGAGTTAGGGGATGAATTTGGAGAGTATTTCATTATTGATTTTTACTTCTCCCTAAGGTTATATGCAAGCATTATTTGTGTGCTTGTCAGCCACCTTATTGTTCTCTCTTAGAACATGAAAGAAGGAAACATTTCCCAAAATTTTTAGCTGATGATGGATTATGGTAGTAATTTGATCGAGGTCAACATTTTTCGACTTTGTATTCTTAACCATTTTTTGAATTAGGATTGAGGAGTCCCTAATGATGATTGGGTTCATATAATTTCTGCTACTTAGGATATGGGATCCCAGTAGAAACCCATACACTTCCTCTTTATTGTTTGTTTCTATAACAAGACCCCACTCAAAGGAGATCAAGCTTGCATTCTCATGATCGATGATGTAACCTCCAACACCTACTCTACCTGGGTTGAATTTTGAAGCTCCATAAAAAAAACCATAGTCTTTTTAGGGAATTTAACCATATCAAAAATCCTTTTATTTCAGATGAATTTTCCAATCTTTGGGATTGCAGAGAATGATTTTCAGAGGGTTGCCCATGATTTGTGGCCTGTCCAAAACAAAATTGATCCAGATTTTCTCTTCATGTTGAAGGATACTCTTGTCCAATTTCTTGTCTCCTTTTGCAAAAAGAAATTAAGAAGCTAATCCCCATGTTTTGGCTAAAATTTTTCTGACTTTCAGCTTAATGTTCTGAAATATTTGTTTATTTCGAGCGAGACATATTTTCCAGCATAAAAATAAAGGGAGACTTCTCTAGAACCTCTTTATCAAATTCTTGTTTTTTAAAGAATAAGGGTAGCTTACTTTCCAATTAGCATATAATTATGAGAGGGTGATATTAAAGTTGATATTGGCCTCAAGCGGGCAGATCAATGAGAGCCAACATTCTTCAAAAAATTTGCAGCTTAAGAAAAGATGTTGAATTGTTTCTTCCTCTTTTTGACATAGGGGACATCGTGTAGGAACATAGATGCATTTTTTCTTTAGATTTTCTGCAATTAGGACCTTTCCTTTTAGCATAGTCCAAATAAAAATTTTGATTTTTGGAAGGTTCTCTGTTTTTCAAATTGATTTCCACAAAGGCCAATCCTGATGTCCATATTCTTCTTGAAGCTTCACATAACCTAATTTTACAAAGAAATCCCCTCCTGATGGGTTCCATTTGAATTTGTCTAGTTGACCAAGGCTTATTGGAGCTGCTTCCTTGAGGTGTGAAAGGAGCAAATTCTATTGATTGCTAATATCAGGAGGAAAGGCTGGGGGGGACCAACCTTCCCATGTGTTATCATGTTGGTTCCAGATTGAAATTTGGTAGAGAGAGTATATTCCTTTGTTTGTCATCCAAGTAATGAGAGGTTGTATGCCTCAAAGTTAAGATATAAGATAATTTCCCATGATACTATCTCTCCATAAGTTAATGCCTTGACCCCCACCCAGAATTCTAGATGTGTTTTCCTTTACAAGAGGCAGAGATTTTCTAAGAAGATTCCATATTTGCGAACATGGTCTAATGGGAATTTTTGCTGTTAGAAAATGCTGATGAGTGGAGATTAAGTACTTTGCCTCCAAAATTTGTTTCCACCAGGAGGGCTCCCCTATGATGTATCTCCAAATTATCTTTGCTTTCAAAGTGATATTCATTACAACAGAAAGTCGAATCGAAATGTCACCATTCTCATATGAAGTTGTTACTTGTTTCCAATTTTTCAGATTGAATTTTTTGGTCTCTGGTTTCCCCCCTTGCCATAAGAATTTTCTAATAATAAGTTCTATTTGCTTTTGTATTCCAGCAGGTGCTTGAATGATAGAAAATTGATAAAGTAGAAGAGTTGATAAGACTTATTTGATCAAAGTAACTCTCCTGGCTAGATTGAGCTAGAGCATTGCCCCAATTTTGAATATTTTCTTCATTTTATCTATGGAAGAAATCCAAATCTCTAACTTCAAAATGTATTTAGAAATTGGCAATCCCAAGTGTTTAAAGTGACCCCAGTTTGCTTTGAAAGGGACTCCTAGTATTTGAGAAATACGCTAAAGAGTTCTTGTAGGGGTATTCCATCCATAAATACTGTTTTTTAAATTGTTTAGGAGGCATCCAAAGACCTCCAAGAATATGTCCAAGATGTTTTTGAATTTTTAACAACAATACATGAGGCTACCCCTAAGAATAAGGTGTCATCAATAAATTGTGAATGGTTAATGCACTTGACTCCTCTGCTAAAATAGAGATAGGTGATAGTGCCATCATGTCTGTTGTGCTCTAAGTTTCTGCTAAGAGATTATGTCATGATAATGTAGAGGAATGGAGAGAGCAGACAACTTTGTCTTAAGCCTCTTGAAATTTGAGAAAAACCACCAGGTCTAACATTGATAAGCGGGGAAATCCAGGGCCCGATAATGCAGACTTTTATGAGAGCTACGAAATTTGAATCGAAGCCAAACTTATGAAGAACAATAGTTAGAACATAATGGTTGAATCGATCAAAGGCATCAGCCATGTCTAGTTTCAAGATGAAGCCTTTTTAATTTCTAGATAGACTGGAGTGAATGGTTTCTTGAACAAGCATAATATTATCGACAATTTTCCTATTCGATACAAAGCCTCCTTGATTTTTAGAAATCAAGTTGGGGAGGAGAGGCTTGAGCCGATTAGCTAGAACTTTGGAGTTAATTTATAGGAGGAGTTGCATAAGGATATGGGTCTAAAGTGATAAAAGGAGGGTGGCTTAGCTTCCTTAGGGATGAGGGCCAGATAAGTTGAGTTGGTATTGCCGTTTTTTTTTTTAAAGAGCCATTAGGCCATCTTTAGAAGATCCTTTTTAATGAGCAACCAGAAGGAACAATAGAACGAAATGGAGAAACCATTAGGGCCTGGGGCTTTATCTGGTTGAATATTTAAAATTGATAACTGTAATTCATCTTCTTCCACTTCTTTTGTGATAACAAATTTTTTCTCTTGTGAAATTAATATAGGGATGTGTCTTGTGAAGTATTCATAGTTTTGATTCCCAAGATCTGCTGAGAGCAAAATTTTGAAGTGTTGATATGCTTCCCTTTTTATTTCTTCCTGTCCCTTTATTTCAACATTCCCTTCTCCTTTGATTGTCTCTATGTGGTTTTTGATTATTATCATTTTAGTAGTGTTATGGAAGAATGCAATATTCTTATCACCGACATGAATTGATGCAGGAGCATCGGAGCACCCTTAATCAAAATCTAAATTCAAAGCTGTGAAAGAGGAGACGTGGACAAAGATCTGAAAAGGTGTGTTAATTTCCACTAAATTTAGTTAAAATGATAAATTTATTCCCTCAAAGGTAAAATCCATATGTTTCTAGAAGATTTGATTTGTTCTCAAAATATGCCATGTAATTAAAAAGGAGTGATTCCAGGGGATTGTTAAGCGATTTCGGGAGGAAACCGTGGACCCTAGATGATCCATGCTATGGTAATCTCTTTTAAAAAGTAAAATCTATTCTTTGTGGAAAAAAGAAGCCAGCTACAATGTAGATCTATGAGTGGAGACCAGAACCTTGGAAGGCCCCAAAAATTTAATATCCGGCTTGTGATTTTAAATAAGAATATATGTATTTTTTATGTATTCTAGATAGTTCTGGATCATGTGTTATAGTTGTGGGGTTTTAAATAAGATTAAGTTTTAAACATATTTTTTTTTGTGAAGAAATGAAGATTGGGCATTCAGTTATATTTGTCATTGTTTGTTTGGGTGTGTTGGTTCGTGAGGCTCGATTCTAGATTTGCGTGAGGATTGTTTAAGACAACAGTGTGGGTTGAGATCTTGTCACAAAAATCAAGCGAGAGATGGACGGTCAAGGAGTTATATCGTATTCAACCAAAGTCCTTTAATGCAGATCGCACTCAGGTGGAAAGGTTTGGGAATTGCGATTTAAATACTGCGATCAGAGTGCACAATGGAAATTAATTCAATTTTTCATGGGCCATAACCCACAGGCCCATGAATTGTGTAAAGATGCAGCTTTGCTACATCATGAGTCCACAAGTTTCTGGACTTTAATCTTCAGGTCTCTTCCTCATTTCTATTGTTCTTATAAATTTCCCAATGTAGTTCTTTTTCTTTCAGTTGATTTTCTTTTATTACTTCTCCTTCCTCCATGATCTTCTGAACATTTTCAAGCTCCCTTTCCAGCTCTACTATCTTTTGTTGAGTTTCTTTATAATGTAATCGAGCCCAATCTTTTAGAGTTTTTTTTGACATTTTTTAGCTTTGATTTCCAAACAAAATTTGGGGAGCCATTAATGCTTTGATTCCATGATGTGGAGACTAGAGTTTTAAATTCTTCAAAATTTGTCCAGAGGGGATTATAATGAAAGGGAAGAGGTCATAAGTTTTAACTTTCCATAAATTTTATGGAAATTTCTTTCTGTTCCAAAGCTACTGAAGGGATGACCTTTGAAATCAGAGAGTTATAGTTTGAGATGATGTTGTCATGGATTAAAAATATGTCCAACCTCTCTTTGATATTACCCAGACCTAGCCTTTTGTTGCTCCAAGTGTATTTACCATTTTTGGGTAGAATGTCCATTAGATTATGAGTTTCTATGATGTTCTTGAGCTTATCTCTGAAAGGATTTACTTGAAAGTTGCCACCTTGTTTTTCATCTGCATTCAGTATCAGGTTAAGGTCTCCTCCAATTATGAAATTTTTATTGGTTTCGAGGCTTAAGCAGTCAACCAAGGAATTCTAATAGTGGTCCTTGTCTCTAAAATGAGAGGGAGCATAAATATTGAAGATACATATTTGATAGTCGGAGATCTTATTTTCTAAATTCAGTCTTCATCTAATGCATCTCTTTATACTGACATATAAGTTCCCATGAGGTCTGTTTCCATATTGTACAAGTACCAACTGATGCACCTGTTTCTTTTATAGCTGTTCCTTCATAATTTTTGGTTTTTTGGATTATCTGATTCATTTCTTGTTCAAAGGGCTTGGTATCCTCTATTAGGAAGAAGTCTAGACATTCAAATTCGATAAGATATTTTTCTATATTGACTTTCAAGGGATTTCTGAGTCCTCTACAATTCCAGGAGACCATATACATTATTTACTATGAGATGGAGCAGAGAGACCTTTCCCTCTCACTGTTTGATTTGTTTTTTCTTTGTTTCCAATGCTGTTTTCAATGTATGTTTCCATTGGTTGCTGGGTACCCATGGCTATTTCCTTTATTGTTGCTTCATCCTTGATTTCCTTATCGGTTTTCCTTTTGGGCTTCTTATGAATGTCAGATGGGAAGAGAGATTCCTTGGATTGATTTATAGTCAGGATTCTTTCGAAGGGAGGAGGAAGGGGGCTAAGGGGAAGGCCAGGGGAAAAAGGATGTGGGAGGAGGGAGGGTGGAGGGGATAAGGAGGATGAGAGACTAGAGATTTGAGAGAGAGAGAGGGAGCACCTTCTATAGCAAGGAGAGGATCGAGAGAGATATAAAGAGGCAAAGGATTTGGAGTCAGGAAAAAAAAAAGAAACAAAACACTTCGAAAAGAAAAAATAATATTTATTATTATTTATTATTTTTTAATATAATTTTTATTTCTAATAATTCAATTTTAAAAAATTAAAAATTAATTTTAATTTTTCAAATTATTTATTTTTTTCAAAATACTTTATTAAAAAAAAAAAACACCACTCCATAATTATCTATCTATCATGAAGTAATTAATAAAACAACACTCTAGCATTATGTAAAATTGCCACGAATACTTCTTATTTGACTCGAATGGGATTGGATCTAAAGATTTCACCTATTAATTATGTATCTAAATATTTTGATTATTTTCTTAATAGCTTAATATTTTAAGCCACAACATGTTAAAACATATTAATATCACCCCTTCTTTTATTTAAAATTTTCCACTTTTTGCAACCTATACATTCAAAGAAGATAACAATGAAGAACCATTGCGAAATAAAACGTGAGAATGATTATGCAAATCTTTAGATTTGAGAGGGCAATCGGCTTCTTCATTAGCTAGTCAGGAATTTGTGATACGTAACTTAAATGTTTGCACATTGAATGTATAGTTTCTTAATCACTTTTTTCCTTCCAAATTTTTTATTCGAGATTAAATAAATAATAAAAAAAAAATAAAATAAACAAATATTAACATACAAAATATCAAATTTAAATTAATTCTAATGAGCTAAATTTAACATTTTAGAAAAATTTTTCACAATTTTAATATAATTCTTAGTAATTATTAATATAATTAGAATTAATCTAAAAAAATATGGTTAATATATTTGTTGTAGTATTCTCATATTAAAGATTAAGATTTATTTTTAATTTAGTTATGTTGTTCTAATTAATTTAACTCGAAATAATTAATTAAAAAATGTCATATCAATACATGTTATATTGGACATATGGTATTGATAAGACATAATATTGACCCATAGTATTATTACAAAAACTATTTACAAATTAAAAGTTTCCATAATAAAATGGGATTAATCTTCATAATTAAGAATATTATTAGATTTTTTTTAAAATATACATACATTAATTCTT